>JBCFXI010002718.1:0-18098 GCA_038496175.1 Ampulex compressa
AGCTCTCAAGACATATAATGGTTATGCGGCTTAAGTGTGAAGTTGGTTTCGAAAAAACGTAATTAAGTCCTCTGACGGGAAAAAACGAAATTACTTTCCGAACAACCCAATACATACCTTAGCCATTAATCCACACGTGTAATTTATTTCTTAAGACGTCTCTTTTACCCTATAAACATCGCTGCACACTGCATTTTTATGCTTTTTCCAAACTACTTACGACACTACATCAATTTGGCTCACCGCCTTCCCTCAGATTCAACACTTTCAGTAGCCACCACTGAGTGATCAAATAACGAATGCACGGAATCTCCGCTGTAACAACGTCCGATAACACTTCAAAATCCCACCTACGACTGACAATCTTCCGTCCGAACTACGGCAAATACTGTAAAAGGGGATACAAATCCGTCCTCTCGATCGCGATAAACGCGATTGCGCTTTCCGATCGGCTGGATAGGATATAGGCTCAGCCCCGGCCTGCGGAGGGTGCAACGAGGCGAGAGGAAATTCCTGGGCGCCCGAGGAAGAGCGCCACGTGTGCGAGACGAGGGGGAAATTTGTCCGTGCTAATTTGTCGCGAAGATCGTGGAATTGAAGCTGGCACGGTGTCTCTTCTATTGGCCCGAAGCACTCCACCATGCGCCCCCTCCCCCTCCCTCCCTCCACCCACCCGCCACCCTCTGTCGTCCTGCGCTCCCCCTCCCTTTCGTCTCGTCCTTTTTCGCGCGCGACTCGAAGCTTACCATCGTATTTTCTGCGAGCCCGGTTTCGAATTACGAACCGACGTCCGGACTTTGCTGATAGACGTTGGGGAAAGAAAGAGAAACAGAGAGAGAGTAAATGAGGGAGAAGAGTGGGGGAGAGAGAGGAGATGCGTGCGCGACGTGGGAGGGAGCAGGGAAGAGAGAACGGAAGTTGGAAATTAGCACGGCTGTCTGTGTGGTTAATTTATTGATAGCAAGAAATTGTGGCCGGACTCTTCTTCCGTCACGCTACAATTATGTCCCGTCGACGACGCTTTGTTTTGCGAAATTGCAAACGATAAGCAAACGTCCTGGGTTTTACGCGATGCTACCGAACGATGTTTATGTGTAATCTATTTTGGGGATTCGAACCATTACGCTGTTTAAGTCATTATTAACTAAGTCTAAGTATAAGCTTAAATCATATTATAAATAAAACTTCCTTTCGCTGCTACGTGATAATGTTTGGTTTTAGTATTTGATTAAGAACTGATCGAGTTAGATTATTATTTTCCGAAGTGATTATATAGAGTAGTGCGAAAGTATCGTTGTTCTACTGAAAAGTATACTTATGAATATGATTAAGTTCTGAGGATACGCTTACCTCACCTTCTAGGCTAAAATGAAGTGTAAATATCATGTAACTTAATAAATGACAAGGAAAAAACATTTCCGTAACGAGGAATCGGATCGAATGGCACGGAGGATGACTTTACTCGCTAACGCAATTTTATACTCGACGAAATATTGATTCTCCCAGTCGGGAACTTTTATCCACGATTAAATGGTTGATAAATTTATACGAATTTATAACTGTGGTAATGCGCAATGAAATATTTCCCGTGTCCTCTTTAATAAGGAATCTATTTCATCTTCGATAATCTCCTTCCCTTCTCATCCCCCGACTTGGAAATCCGGCGAAACGTACTTCCGTCGTATTAATCAGGAACGCGAGGCAACGTGCTTTATGAGAGCTGAAGTATCGCAAGGAGGAGGACGAAAACATCAATGTCAATAATAATTCATTGATTACTTAATTCATAGTTACCATGACGACCGTCTCCGCTTTTCCCTCGCCTCGTAGCTGCTCTGTTTTTCTCGCTTCGACGAAGGAGCGTGATGTACTCTTTAAGCTCGGCTCACACAAAATCGAACAATCTTATTAAATCTCAAGCAAAGCTCATAACGTCGAAACGCGAGGAACGCGTTCCATGCGAATCACGATCAATTTTTCCCCTTCCTGCTGCAAAAAATTCACCATCGAAGCTACGTAAAATATCCAAACACATCTACTCTTACTCGCAAAACATAAGGAAGATATTATACGGTACTGTATACTTTATCTTGACTTTTCCTTTCTTTCCTCGATATCCAGGGAAGAGGGCAGAGTCCACGATTATCGTTTCTCCTCGATCATAGGCTGAGGAGGATCACGAGAACCAAGAACGAGGCTTCGTGCACATAAATCCGCACGTTGTGAGCGTCGCATTAGCCTTGCTTACGGGTTCGCAAGCAGGCAAGGAGAAACACGAAATGAATATTCAGAAGTTATTAGTCTGTAGTGAAATGTGACGGGGCTCACCCTTCTCGAAAACCGCCCTGGCCTCCGCCGCGTCGCCCACTCTTCCGTGCCGACCACGTCCCCGGCCCTTCCGCTTCCCTCACGGTATAGATTTTGCGATACATCCTAGCCGAAACACTTGCGAGAGAGCGAGACGAGTTGCCTACCGGTCGAAGAAGGGGTTGAAGCCTCGATGAAATGCAGGGGTTTGGGTGGGGGAGGGGGAAATCGCGAGAGATGAGATGGCTGGAAGAGAGAGGGGAGGGAGGTGAGGCGAGAGAGCTTTATGCATAAGCTAAGAAGCGTCATTGACGGGCACTGAGCAGGGTGTGTACTTCGACTTTGGCATCGCACTTGATAAAGAACACATAGGTAACACCCCCGTGACGCGACCTGGTCACGTACGGATATTACAGCTCTTAGCATACTGACATCGCCTAGGCACGGATTCCTTCTTACACGAGAATTCGTACGTTTTTGGTGTGTTTGGTTAATCGTTAATATTTAGTTACTCAGGGACATAGCGTGCGTGTGTTGTCAACGATGCGTGATTTTTTATGCATTTTAACACTGAACCTACCAGCTACTTTCTGGGTATATTGCTGTATGACATGGATGTCCAAAGATAAAGAGGGTTGAGAAGGAATGTCAATAGGTACATGGAATAATTCACACTGTAGTAGAATCACATAAAGTCTCAAAAACTTTTTCAAATACTTCAAATACTTTTTCTAAGAAACGACTGACCGGTCAGTTTGCCCGCTTCGGTGGGTTTAATGTTAATTACCATGGTAACCGTTGAAATGCGTTTTTGTCGTAAGGCATATATCAACATCGTTTTCTAAATTCGTACTTCATTTCTTTTATTTTGAGTATCCGCTTATAGGATGACTTAGTATATATTATATACGTTATGAGTCGGTGCTTATAAAGGCTTTTAAGACTAGACCTACCAAACCAATCAGTATGCCTGGTCAGTCATTTCTTTAAAAAATCATAGCGCTTTAAGACGATACGTTTTCGGAGATTTCTTTTTCATTTCGGAGAAATATTGATCGATTCAAATTTCCTTCTGCCCTCCGTCTTTTTTTAAAGATATATGTGATATTTTAAACATGTCCCAAAAGTTATAGTTCTAATGTAAAATTGTTGCAGCGAGCGCGTGGCTATTTGGAAACGTGCATTGCCCTAGGATATAACACATTGACGTTTTTACACTGAGTTTTCTTCTCCGGATATTTTCTGAATATGTTACTCATCTACTTCTTCCAACCTATTTCATATTTTTACTGATATAGCACGCATACAAGACTTTCTACGAGTAGTAAAATCTAAATGCCCAATATTAACTTACATATACAACAAACACTAAATAAACAAGTATTTTATTAAAGTCACGATCTTTTATATCCCCATGTAATTATCGATAACAATTTTTTTGCAAATCCCTATCAAACACGCACATAATTTCACTACCTAACGGTAAATACATCGCCAGTAGTTTGCGATAGCACGGCTTGCGGATCACTCCTTCTGTACACTCAACGAGCAAGAACCCGTCGATACACGCCGAAGATGCGATCTCCGAAATGTACAATTCGAATGTGTTCCGGGGTGTCTTGGGTGGAGGTGGCACACGTTTCGGGATAGAGATCTGCGACAATCGGGTAAACGCCTATACACGAACGGTAGCATCTTGAGAGCGCGATATTCAAATGGCATCAATTCCTACGAAATTGCTCCCTATATCTGGCCGCAACCTGGGTGCAGGGATAGGAGGGAGAGGGTGGAGCGCATTGGCAGATAGCTACGGCATCGTTTTACAACCCCTTATCTGGATAAGTTACGGGCATTCTATTCGGTGGGCTCTCTCTCTCTCCCTCTCCCTCTCTCTCTCTCTTTCTCTCTTGGCGTCGAAGCTGCGTCTCCGGGGTGATGTCATCGATTTCCATGGAAATCCCTCCGCACGACGGACTACCAACGATCCGCCAGATTGTTCCCGCTTATCGCTTCTGGCTACAACAAGAAAAAAAGAAAGACAACATAAAAAACACGCCTATCGGTCGATCGGATATGCGAAAGTATCTGCGAAGGAGAAGATCCGCTAGTGGAACCAAAGCGGCGCGTGTCAGCGTTATTTTAATACGACGGATGCTATCGACAGGATGATTCACGGGATGATGCGATGTAATACGGCTTGGACTTTGAACTTTTGTTCATTGGAAAATGTTTCTGTGTTTTGTGTTGTTTTCAATTTTGATATGAGAATTACGGCGATATAGTGGATAAAGGTTCGAACTCCCGCGCAGATCTGAGTTCAAATTCTGCGTATCACCTCTGGTGTTTCCTATTATATATCCTATATATCCTATATATATATATATGATAGTTTGGTATCCATTTTAACCCTTTCCAGTCCACATTTTAATTTTTTAGTAAGAAAATTAAATTATGAGGAAAAATAATCTAGAGTAGTAGTATTTTGATTAGTAGACGCAGATTATACGGATGACGCCAAATGGCATCATTTTGCTGATAGGTCTTGGACCAATAACTCTAGTAGTCGGTGCGACAAATAAAATGAAACAGAAAAAGAAGAATTTAGATCGATTATCGAGCGATTGCTCGACACGAGGCGTCGAAAGATGAAGGATTAATTCTTCTTTAACCTGGCTCACATACTACGTTGGTTAGATTTCTTTAACATTTTCACCAAAGCAGTGTTGCGTAAAAGAAGGCGTTCATAATGCACTGGAGGCACGCTTGGAGACAACGAAGCAATGGGTTATTAATAAATTGATAAGGGGAGAGAAAGTGACGGAACTCGTTAAAGGGTGTTTCGCTCGGGTTGTGGATAAGACTTCTGGCAGTTTCGCCGAAGCGTGGAAAGCGTTGAAGGTCCCGGGAGGTTTTTTGATACTCGGCACATCGCACCCATTCCCTTCATCTACTTATATTACATATACAATATCTGTGTATCGAAGCCGGTTGATCCTGGTAGGTTCGCTCCCTCGACGCCAGGGCCATACATCACACTTTCTTCTTTATTAAACTCATATTTTTCAAAAAGTCTCACCGCCGGTATCCGCGGGCCTCCTCTCGCTCGCAACTCGGAAATCAGCTTGGAGAGAGAGAGAAAAATTCATCTGACTCTCGAGGATAAGACGAGTATGAAAATTTCGTAGCTAGAAATGATTTACATTCGGGCACCGCGATGATGATATAGCTAAGGGCCTCTGTCGCGTCATGAATTATTTATGGCCCGAAAGCGATACAAAGGTGTTCGGATACTTGGGGATACGCGAAATTACGAAGGTTCAAATTTTTCCGCGTCCACGGGAACGACGGAGATGATTCTAATTTCGGCGCTTACGAGGCACAAAGAGTGTGCGCGAGGTAAATTTTATGGAAATAGAGTTATGGCGGTGAGGGGATAGCGAGTCCTTTAATGAGTCGTTCTCTCGGAGAGCGTATCGAATTTCGGCACGTTAAAGTCCCGGGATTTTATGGGAATATAATATTTTCGTCAAAAAAGGGCGGAGTTGTGCATTTAGTTGGCTCCGCGATGAGATCCTTCGTGAACTTGATTACTTAAAAAGATGCGTTAAATTTTGAGTAGAATATTACTTCACAATGGGATAGCGGATATTAATGAATGTAAGCGTTGAATGTTTAAAACAAGAACTTACCGCGTCTGCGTTAATATTATAGATTTATTTATTGAATACAACTCGTTTCATTTGCACTGATAATGATCAGAATAAAGATACGCACGTCATTCGACAATTTTGTTTAAGTTTGGATTTATTTCAAGAATGTTGCTTTTAATTGTACCATTATGATAGCAATAAAAATTTATTTTACACAGGTCTTTATCTATCCATCCGACAGTTTGTGTGCATTAGCTTTATATATTATAAGTTGCAACGTATTTAGTAATAACTTTAAACCGTCGTTAAACAACAAATTGTATAATGTATATTTATCACAATACCGCAATTAAATGTATGCATAAAGCTAACAATTGTATCTACACCGGGTACATTTCTATTATATTGCTCGATAACGTTACAGAAAAAATAATGAATATCACTGGCATAATCTTTCTCTTACTTCAACTTACAGAACATCGAAAGCTTCAATTTGGAAACTCTTTGCTTCTAGGGACATATCAGTTTTACGCCAGCCTGCTAACGTTCTTCAAATTATATATCAGAATACACTTTGAACAATCCTAGACACTACTTAACACTAAACCTAACAGTGACTTTCCGGGCATATTTACATGCACTAAGTATATTCTAAACAAACCATTGCATAATGAAGAAATATCAATAGTTTCATATATTGATTTTTACGCTGCAACTAAATCATAGAAAATCTCCAAAGTGACCCCGATCGAAATTCGGACAAGTTTTCAAAGAAATAACCCACAGGTAATTTTAACCCATTTCGTAGTTCCACTGTTAAAGAGAAAAAACAGCCGAGAGTTTGTGCAATACATATACTTAAATAAATAACTTAACGAAGTAACAAGTCAAACGGTTCAAATAAGTCATAATAAGTGAATACTTCATCATATTCATAGTATATAGTTCATAATATTTCATGATAACTCAATAGTTCAATAAAGAACTTAACGAAGCTTCGATAAGCAAAGAATACTCTGTCGAGCTGTACTCAACGTGGGATCGCAAAGGATTAATCCCGTCGCTGTCGTCAACGTGGGCTAATAGTCATTTCTGAGAATAAATTTTTGAAGCCTGGGTCACGGTGTCGTGGCAGGGGCTGGCACTCGTTTAACGACCCACCCCGCTTTCCGGGGGTATATCGCGCGACGAGTTCGCTGTCTCTTCGCGGCCCGAAAAGTTGGGCCACTTTCCTTCGACACGTGGCGGAGAGATTGGCCGTTTTGCGGACATAAAGAAGAAGGCCACCCCCTTCAGCCGGGCTTCCAGGGCCGCCCTTCCTCTCTTCACGACCCGAAACCGCGGCCGGTTATAAAGCATTCTTCCAGTTTATTAGACGGAGACTCGCGGGCTTCTCTTTATATTAAGCATGTGCATTATTAATGCCCGGGTATAACCGTAAAATGCTGATGAAAAAAAGTTGCCGAGCCCCGCGGGCATTTCTTCTGGGGCAGGAGAGAAAAAGGGCTCCACCGAGATTGCTGCCGTCGTGGTTGACCGACTGCTCGTTCGACGTTTATGGCCGATCCTGTTCGAAGTGTTGTTTATTATTACGAACTGTTTAATAATAACGGCGATAATTTGCGTAGAAATATATCGTAAGAGAAGGCGTTGAATTATGTTATCGATTAATTTAGATTAAAGTTAGGAGGAGACAGATAATAATGTTAATCTTTTTTGTTAGTATTTATATTATCTTTTCCCATAAGCTGCCTTGCTATACTATTACGAAAATGCAGATATTATTATTGTAGGCTCAGAAAACGTAGATCGTAACTGTATTAATGAATACCACTTCTTTTCTCCTGAAAGGAGTAATAATTATAATTGCTACTTTGATCATACTCATTATCGGAATCATTATAAAGATAGCTTGCGCAATTCTTTATATCAACAAATATTTTTCACGCTTACAACAGACAAAGAAACGTGACTGTAAAACCGCTATTAGAATAAAATGCAAGAAGAGAAGATAATGTAAAAGAAATGCAAATTCAAAAAAGTATCATAAACCTACAGTACGATTTATTGTACATCCGTAAAAGTGTATCTTACCAAAAATAAGTAATCCCATCAAAATAACTCTACATCCGAGAACATACATTATACGCCAATTGAGAATTTATATCATTTCACAACACTGAATTTAAGGACCAATTTTATCAAATATTATAAAATTATTTAAGATTCTCGGTTCGCTGTAAAAGTACGCAGGCTACTGAGTTATTTGTTAATCAATGTTACGCGTGTGCATTAAGAAAAAACGCGACTGTTCAAAAGACAAACGGCGATCGACGGTCTAGACAGCGGTACTCGTTACCGCAGCGTACACCCGACGTCACCTTCCCTCGACCGTTTCCTGCCCATCCCGAAGTACAATACTGCGTGAGCAGTGAATATTTCATCTCCAAGATCCGTATTTTTCTCCGGCTGATTGTCATTCGAAGAGATCCAAGAGCGCCGGTCGGCGGGGAAGAGCGAAATCAATTATTCATCCGAATTGGTCGGAAAAAAAGTCCTAATTATCCGGGGCAAATACAAGCTTAATACGCAGAAGTGTACCGCCCCCTCCCCTCCCACGCCCCTCCCCCATACCATCCACGGATTTCCTCCCGCCATCGGCCGCCCAACTCACGGCGGTCGGTCTTCAGCGCGGCCTTCCTTCTTACCGTGAATAACCATTTGTATTTCCAATTAGCTTTGCTAATAAGAAGACGGAGGCATAGCCGTAGTTAAAAAAATGTATAACCTCATCCAGCCACTGGGGAAATAAAGAAAAGCGCTGCCCTGGTATGACAATACCGTTGGGTCGAGCGGGGCTATACCGGGTGAACTACAATTAAAAATCCTCGCTTCACCCTCGCTTAACCCTGGCTCCTCCTTATGCCGTATTAACGACCGGGACGTACAGAGAGGGATCCCGGGACATCCTACCAAACATCGAGCCTTTTTTTGCTAATTTCGTGCTTGACCTCCCGTCCACACTCGCCCACCCCCCACTCCTCCCCTCCCGCCCTCCGCGCCCCGTCTTTATTTCTCGCTCCGTGGTTCGTTCCTCTTTCCTATTACGCCGATTATCCCTTTCGACTAAGCGCCTCCGCTTCCTTTTTCCCTCTCTTTTTTCCCCTTTCCTTCTGTTTTTTTTTTGTTTCTGCCCGGGGAGGATAAACAGGGCGTACGAGCATGTTAATGCGAAAACGCGAAATCCGTAAATGCCGATACTCGCAAGAGGGTTGGAAGGAGGGAGGAAGGAAGGGAGAAGGATGGGGGCAGCGAGAGAGAGAGAGAGAGAGAGAGAGAGAGAGAGAGAGAGAGAGAGAACAAGTATAAGGAAACAAGCATTGGTTTTTCGCTGATTAAAGTGGCATTTGCCTCGGCGGCTTTTAACGGTGGACTGCTTTTTTGTTGCAGTCAGAACGAGCGAGCAGATGAGCGCATAAGAAGATAAAGAATAAACAAAATGTTCTTGTTTTTTCCTTTACGAGATTTCCTCTGAAATCTGAACAAACGAGCTTCGTTGTTAAGGTATCAAATCACTTCTGCTAATTTCCGTTATATTATTATAAGGACCTTGCGTACACGCGATAAAAAAGTATCGATGTGCATTGAAAAAATACCTCGTGAAAGTACAGTAAGCATCGATCCGTAAGCATTGTTCTTTAAAATGAGCATAAACAAATTGCGTTGCACAATTCACCTTTATTTTTTCCGATGTACTGCATTATAATTTTATTTGATCGATTATGGACAATTCGAGAAGGGTATCCTACGCTTCTGTGAAATGGTCCTGAATCGAAATCGAGGAAGCGACTCGCCGTGTCGAGAGGCACGCGAGGAAGGTAATGTCATACCCATGCTAAAGGCACTCGGGCAGAAGAGACATTTAATTCAACGCTCGTTGACCCGGTCGATTGAATTCGCACGTTAGGCTTCGTCAAAGTCAGTCCCGTGTTTACAAACTTGGGTTTTCGGGCGGCAACTTCGCCAGTTGCCCTTTTTGTATGGCACTGGAAAGTCACGACGAGGTCAACGATACATCGAATAAATATCGACCGTTTCGAAGCATGAAATCGCGTTTTCCAGTACCGATCAGGGTATCGTGTCGTGCGCGTCGCGCGTCCGGACAAAACGGGGATGAGACCATAAATGGAAGCATTAAATACGAGGAACTAATCGCCGTGACATCTGAATCTACCTCGTGGAGATCCAGCTGCAATCTTCGAGAATATCTGTAGTTATTGAGAAGGTAGCTATATCTACTTTGAACCGTGCTTCTTTAAACGACTGGTATTATTTCTTAAGGACAAAAAAAGATGGGTTTGCACAGTAGACATTTTTTTTTACCGATCTCAGTGATGTCAAATAATTTTGTAACTCGTAACGATGCAGTAATATTTTGTTTACTTTATACATGTGTGTGTTTTTCGTAATGTTGTTTAAGAAAATGTACTTTGCTATTCGATGCAAATATAAAGTATTCGTTGCTTTTACCATTCAATTGCATTCCGTTGCATAATGAACTTGAATACAAGTCGTCCGAAGTTTAACATCGAGATAAAAAATTCCTGTTACAGTGTATTGTACCTTGCAATCCAAATATATGAATAATTGATTGTGGGAGCGCATTTAATTGATTTAGTATTGAATTTAATGTGGGATGAATGTTAAAACTTCGGACGAGTCGAAATATTGAATGCAGTTTTACACTTTTACGTAAACTATTGTGTTTCGCGTGTAATCGATGGTAAATAGCGTTTTTGATATGCGAAACTGTACATTAAAGTGCACGTCACATCGTAGTGGTTGCGATTCATATATTTTGCAATGGAAATCACGCATTTAAACTCAATTCTTTACACTTCACACTAAGCGTTGTATTTGATGTCACTTTTGAAATCAATTGCAACGTGGATATTAGAATTCATAATATAAATAATCATAGGCATAGTTATACAAACTAAATTTTTTCTTTATATATAACTCTGAGATAATATATAGTTAAAAAGAAACACTCTTCTCTTACCATTGTAATCACCAAAATTCGGTCGCAGACGAGCAAAAGGAGAGCACGAATTTAATTATGGTTTTTACTGCAAAGGGTTGGGTTAATCATTCTTAATTAGTTTTGTCCATTTATACTAAACTAATGCACGCTTTAGGTAAAACATGAGAGTGAAAACAGTACCGAGGCATATAAGGAACCAGAACAATATGAATTTATCCTCGCCTCAGGATTGCGCGGATGCCGACGAATCTTTTGCGACCGATGAGGAAAACGAAAAAGAATTAAAGCATTCGGTGACGATAGTCGATACGTCAAGGACGTGCAAGGTTCGTTATATTCGTTGACAACAAGTACTTTTGTATTTTATCCTAAAGAACATTCGTGTGAAACTATCCCAGGCTATGGATAAAAACCAAATTTTGTTAATCACACATTACCTACGACTTTTATTATTATATTATTTATTATCGTTAAAAATATGTAAAAATTCGAAAATTTTCTTTCAGCTTAGCTACAAATATTAATTATTCATTGAATTTCTATAACCCATAATTTACGGTACCTGATTCAATATACAGAATGTAGATTCCTTGGAGAATGTAGAGTGAAAAGATACGTCAGTACTTGATAATGTCCGTTTCGAATTTCTTCTTCTGCCTTGAATATATCGTCCATTTGCTTACCGCAATCTGTACAATGGTTCGTCGTAATACGTTTTAGTCACCCGCATCGTGCGCAAGTTCGTCTAACCGCTGTGCGGTGGCTGGTCCGTCGAACTGCACGCTCTCGGATCTTTCGTACGAAGACGATTTTTCGTGCAACGACGACAACAACAATATTGAGGTAATGGACTTGTCGAAGAAAAAGTGTAAGGAGCGACTCGACGAGAAGGAACCGTGCGCCTCCAACGAGCCCGAGGACAAATTCAAGGATACGATTCTCTACAAGATCATGACCGATACTACGTTCTTCGAGAACATCCGAAAGAACAAGCAGCCGAGAACTTATAGCTGTCCGTACTGTAAGCTGGAGTTCGAAGACGACAACGATCTGACCGACCATATGGACGTGAAAAAGGACGAATCTAATCAAGTGGTTTGTTGTGCCTGCAGGAAGACCTTTGCTCAAAAGAGGTACCTCAGGTATCATCAGAGGTGCCACTCGGAGAGGGCGAAGTTTACCTGCGATATCTGTAACAAGAAGTACACCAGACTGGACAACTTGACGCGACACAATGCCTTCCACGTTAATCCCGACAAGTTCTCTTGCTCGTCGTGCGAAAAGACCTTTGCGCGGAAGGACCTCCTGAACAAACATCAGAAGTGTCATGACAACAAGCATCGTTTCCACTGTAAAGAGTGCTACAAATACTTCAGAGGTGCGTTCACGTTGGACAGCCACAAGAGGATTGTTCACTCGGACGGTTAGGCCGATTACGAGGGAAACAGTCTGTCCCGTTCCACCTCTCGTCAATGGAATACAAGCTGTACGATGTTGCAGTATTTTTGTACGATTCTTCTTCCGAGAGAATAAAATACCTTTTGACGAAGAAACTCGCGGTATTTATTCATTTCGATATTCGTATAGTATATTGTACGTAGATGCGTATTATTTGTACGTATATCATTTCTTAGCTTATGTCGAATTTCGTTCATATTTGAACATGTAACATTAAATTGAAAAATATATCCGTTCCGTATTTATCGTAGATTTAATGTTTATGCTATTCTATTTTGTAGGTTAGTTTTATTAATGAAATCTTTGTCGTCGGAAATTATTAGGAATATCAGTCTAATCCCAGAATTATCTTTGCTGCTTATCAAATTTAATTTGAACATAGAATTTCTAGTGATTTATAACGAATAAGAAGAAGGAATAGTAAATATTAGTACATGTTAATTTCTGTTCTCTACAACGTACTGTCGTATTTAATATCAAACTGTCTTTAAAATACAATAAATACACTAACTGTTTTTTATTAATAATCCCAGTGACCAAATGAAAGAATTTTATTTCAATTTTACAATAACTAGGCTCAAAGAACAAAGTTATTCTCGAACCTATAATATGCTTATCGTAGTTTTTTTTATTCTAATTTGACAGCGCTACACGCTTCCAACTCGTTTCTTCCTTCAGTTCGACGCTTTACAGCGCAGTTTATCCGTAATCTTCCACTGCTTCGTTAAAACTTTCGTTTATCCCTGTACACTGCCCTTAGAATCTCCAGGTTGAAGTTTCGAGCTCTGATCGAACCTCAAAGCATTTGTACTGACTTTCGGCAAGCCCTTATCGGTATACCCGCAGGGTGCATTCGTAAAGAGAAAAAGGCCGCAAGAATACCACAGGAAAACTCTTTCGGTTCGAATGCCTCGAGCGTAGCCCCGAGAACTTCCTCCGGTAGTCTTTCCCTTCCGTTTCTTCCAGCACTTCCCCTCTTCTCTCCCGCCCCCCTCTGCCCATCTCTCTCTCCCCTCTCTCTTTCTCTCTCCCTCTTTGTTCCCCCCCCCCCTCCCTCACAAAACCAGCGTTCAAGCTCTAAAACATAATCCGTTTCTTTCGCCTCGCCCTTCTCCGCCCCCTCCGCCGACCCTGGAGAAAAGCGCGCTCTTTTGTTAAGAAAATAGTGTGGTATATATATGGCACTGTGTGTCAGAAGGACATTGAACCTTCCTCTATGCTGTGAATGCGTGCGAGAAGGATGCCACGAGCCTGTTTTGTTTTTGATGGGCTGCTCTAGTAGTAAGCCTTGATTGTCAGTCTGTAGTATATCGAAAGTGTGTAGCATACGACATTGAAATAAAACCAATTTTAATCTGAAGACACAGAAAATAAACCCATAGTTTCAACAGGTTATGGGCCCAGGCTCGCTTCCACTGCGCAACGGGAGTTTAATTTATTTTTCAGTGTGTGTAGATTAAGAGTTGTTGGTTTTGTTTCTTGTTTAGTTTTTCCCTGTTTTTCTGACCACGATGGCTGACAAGGATGTACTTAACCTCACTAGACTTGATGGTAAGAATTTTGCGCTATGGAAATATGGTGTGTCATTTCTGTTTGAGGCGCAAGATTTGATGGGGTGCCTTGATGGTACATATACTGAACCCAATAAAACCACTGCACTAGTAGATTGGCAAAAATGGAAGAAATCACAGGCAAAAGCTGCCGTGATCTTGTTAAGCTCCGTGGATCAGTCGTTGCATGTGAATTTAGTAAACTGCACAACGCCAGAGGAAATGTGGAAGAAGCTACACGCTCTCTATGGAGATACTAGTGAAGACTCGAAGCAAAGATGCTGGCAGCAATTCTATGAGTTTCGTGTAAAAGATGGGGAGCCAATAGCAACACAGATAGAAAGATTTGAGACTCTGTGTAAGAGGCTGTGTGACGCCAAAGAAAAACCCTCTGATGCCGCTATAATGTCAAAGCTGCTGAGTAGTTTACCCTCAAGATTTTCGACTTTCACAATGGCGTGGGAGTGCACTGCGCAGAATGAGCGCATTAAAGAAAATCTAATAGCAAGGATTATTCGAGAGGATAAAAGACAAACACAAGCAGAGGAAGAGATGTCAACCCTAGCATTTCAAGTGAAGAGTTTACACGTGAGGCCCAACGGCAGTCACTCGAAGATGGATTCAAATGGTGAACGTAAGTATAAGAAGAAATCAAACTCGAAAAAACTCGAAGGACTCAAAAAAAAGACCTTGTGTGCTTACTGTCACGAAAAAGGCCACTGGTACAGGGAGTGTAAGAAGCGAATCGCGGATGAAGGAAGACATGAAAAGAAAAGAGATGACGCCCAAGGAACGGCATATATGTGCGACATCGCTGGTTTCGTTTCGGAAACAACGGACAATGATGAGTCCGTATGGTTAGCAGACTCAGGTGCGAGTATGCATATGTCTTCCCGTCGCGATTATTTTCAACAGATACAGCCAGTGAAATCTGTACAATTAGTGAAAGTAGCGGGTGAGAGGATGCTCAAGGTGGCTGGCGTCGGAACCATTGATATTGATGCAGTTGTTAACGGCAAACATGTAAGTAGAAAATTGGAAAAAGTACTATACGTTCCTGACTTGAAGAGGAGCTTATTTTCAGTGGGAGCCATAGCGGACAAGGGTTTCTCGTTTCATATTTATAACGATCGTTGTGAAGTGCGCGAGAGAAACGGTACTTTATCCGCAGAAGGGGTGCGCTATGGTCAACTGTTTCGTATGAGGTTTAACGCAAAGATACCGATACAGTGCAATGTGGCTCATGAGAACACACTGAAATTATGGCACGAGAGACTGGGTCATATTAATACCAGATCCATACGGGAGACAGAAGAAATCGGGGCGGTCTATGGCTTAAAGATCAAAGGCAGCGATGATCATTTTTTCTGTGAAGCTTGCGCTCTCGGAAAACAAGTGCAAAAACCACATTTCTCTAGTAGGCGGCAAAAACTAAAGAAGCCTGGAGAGATGATCCATTCCGACGTCTGTGGTCCTATAAATTTCGAATCGCCGAAAGGATCAAGGTATTTTGTATTATTTAAGGATGATAATACTGGATTCCGGACTGTGTATTTTATGCGTCGAAAGGCAGAAGTCCTGGAAAAATTCAAAGAGTTTGAAGCATTGGTGGTCAAGCAGACTAACAATAGCATAAAAATATTAAGGACGGATAATGGGACAGAGTATTTATCAAATGAATTCAAGGACTTCTTACGACTAAAAGGGATCGTTCATGAAACATCGACACCGTACGTTCCACAGCAAAATGGAAGAGCAGAGCGTGAATTGCGCACGCTCGTGGAAAGTGCTCGGTCTATGCTGATCGCAAGAAATGTACCAAAGATGCTGTGGGCTGAAGCAGTCATGACGGCTGCATACGTCCTGAATCGAACAATTTCGAAGCAATTGAATGGCAGGACGGCATACGAAAATTGGTTTGGTCGGAAGCCAGAAATTAAACACTTGCGTGTGTTTGGATGTGATGCATATAAAAATATACCTAAAGGACAAAGGAAGAAATTTGATCCGAAGAGCAAGAAGATGATATTGGTCGGTTATGATGGTGAATCGACTAATTATCGGCTTTGGGATGCTGAAGACCATAAAATACATATCAGCTGTAATGTAGATTTTAATGAAGCAGAACGAAAAACAGAGTCTACTGGGAATGGATCGGACAAGGGAAATCGAGACCCTTTACTGTTTGGGAACATCTCAGAAGAGGAAGAGGAAGCAACGCCACAGCCTGTCTTTGATGATCCTCCTGAAGAACCTCCTGAAGATCATCCTGAAGATTCTCCTGAAGACGACAATGAAGAAGTACCAACGGCTCGAGTATTGCGTGACAGGACACAACTGCGAAGTCCAGAACGCTATAGTGAAATGGGATACGCATTTGTAGTGGATTCTGTACCATCCACTTATGAAAGCGCGTTGGATAGTGATGAAGCTGATAAATGGAAACGCGCTATGCAAGAAGAAATGTTGGCTCTAAAGGAAAATGACACATGGATTCTCGAAAAACCCCCAGAAAAACAAAAGATTATTGGATGCAAGTGGGTGTATGCCTTGAAGGATGGTCCGACAGGGAAGAATACACGGTTCAAAGCGCGACTGGTAGCAAGAGGCTTCACGCAGCAGGAAGGAACGGATTATTTCGAAACGTTCGCTCCAGTAGTACGCTATGAATCTATTCGGATGCTGTTAGCTATCGCTGCACAGGAAGATTTAGAAATTGCCCAATTTGATGTCAAGACAGCATTTTTGTATGGGGATTTAAAAGAAATAATCTTTATGAAACAGCCAAAAGGTTTCGAGGATCCGTTGCAACCCGACGCTGTTTGCAAATTGCAGAAAAGTTTGTATGGACTTAAACAATCTCCACGATGCTGGAATACGAAATTTGTTAATTTTCTTAAGGTCTTTAATTTCAATCAGACGGAAAGCGATCACTGCGTGTTTGTAGGAAAAGTGAAAGATATAAATGTGTTTCTAGCACTTTACGTTGATGATGGTTTGTTAATGTCAAAGTCAAAACTAGCAATAACAGAAATTTTGAATAATTTGAGTCACAAGTTTCAGATTACCGTTAGTGAGCCTAAGCATTTCATCGGCATGGAGATCGAGCGCAATCGTCTGGATCGAACAATAAAAATAGGGCAGAGTCGATATATACAAAGAATTCTGGAAAAATTTCGGATGGAAGAAGCAAATGCAGTGAGTGTTCCCGCTGAACCTGGGTTGCATTTGACGCAATTGGTGGAAGGAGAAGAAAAACAGATCCAAAATGTGCCTTATCGCGAGGCAATCGGCTCCTTATTGTTTGCGGCACGGGTCAGCAGACCCGATATTGAATACGCAGTTAATCAGGCGAGTCAATTTTTATCCAATTATGGGCAAGGACATTGGAAGGCCATAAAAAGGATATTTAGATACTTAAAAGGGACAATCAATTTCGGTATTGTATACGGAAAAAGTGGGAGCAAGTTTGAGCTTTGCGGATATACGGATGCCGATTATGCGGGATGTACAGAAACGCGTAGATCCACAAGTGGTTCTGTCTTTATATTAAATGGGGGGGCAATCCTATGGTCTAGCCAAAAACAACGTGTTGTGGCACTATCAACTACAGAGGCGGAATATGTAGCATTGTCCATGGGAACGAAAGATGCCATCTGGTTGCGAGAATTAATATGCGAATTAGGATATGATTATTATAAAGTGCCGATATACGTGGATAATCAATCTGCAATTAAGCTTGTTAGTAATGCTGAATATCACAAAAGGACAAAACACATAGATGTTCGTTTCCATTTTGTACGTGATATTTTTCAGCAAGGGAAAATAACTGTTAAATATGTAGAAACTAGAGAACAACTTGCAGATTTATTCACTAAGCCTCTATCGCGCCAACAATTTATGTATCTAATAAGTAGGATAGGTATGTCAGCAACACAATATGTATAACAGCGCTATATATATAAGTGGGAGTGTTAAGAAAATAGTGTGGTATATATATGGCACTGTGTGTCAGAAGGACATTGAACCTTCCTCTATGCTGTGAATGCGTGCGAGAAGGATGCCACGAGCCTGTTTTGTTTTTGATGG
>JBCFXI010002719.1:0-18094 GCA_038496175.1 Ampulex compressa
TATATATATATCGTAGCTTTGGTGGTTTGGAACCTACCTTAACCCTTTCCGGCACAGGATTTCAGCTATGAAAATAGACCCACGTTGGGCAGAAGTTTTATCGCGTCTCGAACGAAGCGAAATTGGTATATTTTTACCAATAACGAAATTACACAACGTAAAAACATACAAAAATAATCATAATTTAATTCAAATTATCGTTACAGGGTGGGAGTCAAACAATCCCACCGCGCATTGCGGCGCATCATAAAGGTGGGACTCTTTTAATCCCACCCTGCCCCAAAGACTTAAACCATAGATCCTGAACCAAGCGCCTTTAGCGATCGATGCAGAAAATTAATTTAGAAAAACAAAAACTGGAAGAGTGCGCGAGTGAGTGAGAGAACGAGCGGAGCGAATGAGAAAGTGAGTAAGCGAGAGAGAGAATGAGAGACAACGAGTGAGCGAAGGAGAGAAAAAAGAGGGAGAAGGAAAGAGAGACACCGTGGCCTGTCGTAGGAAATACCGAAGGAGAAGCGGGTGGTCGGAGGACACCTGGACGAGGTCCTTTTTTAATCGCCCATAACCCACGTCTCGCCTCAGAATGGCGTTTTATACCGCGTTCCTGGACGATCGTGCGTCGCAGAGGCCAGTTTCTCGAGAATATACAGGCGTGCGCGGCGATTCCGGTGGCATTCGAGGAAATTGAACGTTTATTTGCGGAGCCATGAAATATTTCGGACCTCGAGGTACTGGCAGTGGCTTTGGAGGATTTCACTTTGTCACGGCGACGAAAGTGATACAGGATGGTGCAAGAAACGTGAAGCTTGGAAGCATTAGTGATCCCTTGCGATTTGACTTTTCCTTATATTTGTAGCAGGATTATTTAAAGTAACACGAGAGGCTTTATTATAGAGGAGCGCAATGGTTATTGGACGCACCAGAATAATTGAGCTTCAAATATCGAGTCGCGTGAAATATCCGTTGAATCGTTGTTCATGGAAATCTCTTCGTCAATTTTGCGCCACCCTGTATACGCAAAACAGCTTTGTAATTGGTTCGTTTTAAGTGTATCAATTTGCGCGGTTGATAACTGCCCCGCTTTCGATATGATTTATCTATGCAATTGTTTACGAATGATACAATAATGCGATGAGCCGTAATAATCTCCGTTGGACTGGCAATAATTCTATAAACCGGCTCTAAATAGATAGCTTTAGAGATTAGAGCTCGGCGGCTAGGCAATTAGCGCCATTTTCTTTTCTTCTCGTCATTCGTTTCGAAAAGGAACATCGATTCGTTTCCTACTTTTGGCGCCATTAGTAGACTCTCTTTCACCATATGATGCAGCAATTTCGATATTTTAAAGCATCATAATTCCTCTTTTCCTTCCTCACAAGAATATTCAGCGAATTCATTTGAGGCCTATATTTTCCACGGGAAAAAAAGCCACGACTTCGCGCCTGCATATTGCAAATACAAATAAAAATAAAGCCCAACGAGGTATTCAAGTGTATTTCCCAGTTCAGTATCAATTAACTCGTAAAACCACAGCCAGCCGGAGTTACGAATAACCAAATGCAATATGCAATAACCCTTGTCGTAGAAAAAGAGAAGAAATAGAAAAAAAAAGAAAAAAAATACACAAAGCACGGGCCGAGCAAAAACAACGAAAGAGAGAGTTACATATAACCAAATGCAACATGCAATAACCCTTGTCGTAGAAAAAGAGAAGAAATAGAAAAAAAAAGAAAAAAAATACACAAAGCACGGGCCGAGCAAAAATAACGAAAGAGAGAGTTACATATAACCAAATGCAACATGCAATGACCTGTGTCGTAGAAAAAGAGAAGAAGTAGAAAAAAAAAAAGAAAAAAAATACACAAAGCACGGGCCGAGCAAAAACAACGAAAGAGAGAGTTACATATAACCAAATGCAATATGCAATAACCCGTGTCGTAGAAGGAGAGAAGAAAGAAATAGGGGGAAAAAAAAAAAAAATAACGAAAGAGAGACAATGTTTCATCGGTGAAGCGAGAGAGCCTGCTAATTGGATTTCCATGGAAAATTAGATCGCAACATCGCCGAGTGTTTGTAGAGGGTATTTCTGCAGTATCGCTGCCGGAATTCCGGCGCATCTCGAGCCTCGACGGCCAGCGCGGCAATCAATTATGGAGAATATTGAATTTTAGGCACTGCGGCACTTTGAGCCAAAGCGAACGGTGCTCCAGTTACGGATTATTAACCGATCACATTTTTACGGGGCGCGCCGCCATTCACAGGAGCGTCCGTGAATGAATGGCCGCCGATTGAAAGGCCGGCTTTATGAGGCGAATTATCATGTCTCTGTGTGTAAAGCCATTCATGGCGCGTAAAAAAAAAAAAAAGAAAAAGAAAAAAAGAAAGAACGACGAATGCATATTTATTACCGGGACATGCCGGCATTGTTATCGAAGCCTCCATTATAGTTGGTCAGCTTGATTAACGATAGGCGACGACAATGACATATTAAAGCCCGACGATGGCAAAACGAACGGGCGGCTCGACATAATTTACGATCGAACGCCGCTCTATTTAGTCGCGCTTTTGTACAATCACTTTAATTATTAGGGGAGGTCGGAGGCTATCGTCGTTCGCCATGGGAAATTTTGTTTGCGACAATACAAGATAAATCGTTCTCGTCTTCGCTTCCACGATAAAGGCGCCTCTTTCTGGCAATCGTCGTTGGTCTTTTCTACGTTGCATTGGCTCACCTCGTTCTTACCATGCCTCGAGTAGCGATAAATAATTTATGCGAGTCTTAGTTTCTTCGTTTTCCGAACGACCAAATGGAAATGAACCGATCTCGAGTCGCGGTGACGTGAAATTTCCGGCCACTTTCCATAAATCAGCATAGATAAAATTCTACTTTGGGCTTTGATCTATGTCGCATTATTTTATATTGCGAGCAAAGCAATCTCTTAATAGAATAACAGTAGAATAAGACGTAGATGACTTTGTAGTGTTGTGTAAATATAGACGCAAATGAAATCTCTATTTGAACAAACGTAACTCGTCTTACAATGTTTTCCTATTATTAAAGGATATCTGAATATATCTATGTGGAATTATGATCAAAACACTGGACTGGCAGTTTTTGCGATGGAACTTTGCCGAAATCGTGTGCAATGGAATCTGAATAAAATTAGGACGAAGCAAAATGTCCGATAATAATGCAATTACGGTAATAGCTCCTAATGGAACATCCAATGTCTCTCCCTCGAATTCCGATTCAAGGCATTTCCGCGAACGTATATCCTTTGCTGGCGAACCGACAGAGAATACTCCGTGAAAGGAAATCGCACGTTCTTCCCGCCGAGGGAAGAATAACGTTTGATTCGATGAAACCGCTGAGCCCTTGAAACTCTTTCGGACGCTTCAATCGCTCCGCGATACCTTTCAGCACTCCGAAGATGGATGATCCAACGAACGCGTGGCCTCCAGAAACGTGCGACATACGCGATTCAGCAGCCCGCGTTTTGCACGTGGATATTGCTCCGAGGAAAACTGATTTTGAATAAAATCGTAATGAAAATTTTAACGCGTTCCGTGCCGCGTGGGTCGTATATACCTCACGCTGAATTTTCCATTCGGGTTATTTAGAATTTTCTTTGCAAAGCAAAAAATTAAATTTCTTCGATTATCGATTATAAAAATTACGAAATTATGAAGATAATAAAAATTAAAAAATTGTAAAAATCGTGAGACATACGTTAGAGGCAAATTGTAATAGAATGCTGAGATATACCCCGCATGGCTTGAACAAAAATTAACTTAAGTCCAAAAGTAACGAAAAATCGGTTCGGCACGAAACGTGGTAATAAAATTGATTATAAAAACGAATATAAATAATAATACTGCATCTGTCTCCATTCTTCTCGCGCCGTGATATGTAATAGAAAATTTGGCCAATATTTTGACGAGGGTGTTCGTGAAACGAGCAACACATATCATAAGCAAAATTAAGCACGTATAAAAAAACCTCCATTGGTCTCAGATTTCCCGAGCGATCTATCGAATTATTTATTTATTTACACTTCGGCATTCCTGCCAAGAAGGGGATCTATCGAATTATATAAAATAAGAAGTACGTACATATATTACCAGCAAACCTGATAAAAGTACACCGAGTCGCATAAAATAAAATACGTGTAAATGTAGCAAGAGCCCAAGACGTTTTCACGCTGATACACGACAAAGAGAGAGAGATAGAGAGAGAGAGAGAGATTGTGAAGCGTTGAAACTTCTTCTGTAGTTTTAATGATAAGTGTAATCTTAAATGGTTGGAAACCTCCAGCTTTCCCTGGACACGACGACAATGCCTTGTTGTGAAAGTTATCAACGAACGGTAACGAGTGTTCGTAACGTTCATTCTTTTCCTAGGCCAAACTGGAAGACTCGTTATACTCCGCTGATCCTCCGTTCCGATTTTTGGCGCGGCGCTTATCCGCCGAGAAAAAGTCACGGTTGGACGAGACGAGGATTATTCGTGGCGCGTGGTTCAGCGGAAGAAAGAGGAAGGAGAGAAACGTTATGCAATTGCCAGGAATCCCATGGCGCGACAATGAGACCGGCAACTCCGAATTGAGAAACTCGCGGCTGTACGTGACTTTCGGTTTGAATCGCGCGCCTCTTGCCGAAATCTTCCCGGACGAAGTTGCTAAATCGGGGCTTGCGCGTCGCTTTCTTAGGCTTCTTAGGCGTGACTCTCGTTATTTATGGGGCGTTTTAAACGTCGTTCACAACGCTGCTCGTGTCAACACTAGAACTAACAAACCAGTCAAAATGACTGGACAGTTCTTTTTTTGAAAAAATCGTAGTACTTTATAACGATGTATTTTTTGAGATTTTCCATGATTCTCATACAGTATTTAGATCATGATTTTAATTTACTGAAGTTTCTTCTTACTCTCCCCTTTTTTTTAAAAATGTATGTGGTGTTTTAAATATGCCCAGAAAGTGGTTGGTAGTTCTCGTATTAAGGCCGCTTAACCCTTTGCACTCGAGATTTTTTCGTAAGGAAGTAGAGTTCTTATTTAATACTTAATTTTTTATACAAAACAATAATAATTTATTATTGTGTTTATTGTGCAATAATTTTTTGTACGAAACTATCATCCGCGAAAGATTTTAACATTTTATACTCCGCGTTTCTTTTTCGTGAAGATACCGTATTACCAAACAGCCCTTCGTAGTCGTTAGCGGAGTTTGAATGGGTACAAACTTTTTTGTAATCTATCTTTGTCATTGTGTATGTAATATATGTATATCGTTGTATATCTTTGTCGAGCGTAACTCGACAGGCGAGTGTATGGATTTAAAATATAGAAATTTAAGTTCGACGACTCCGAGGTCGGAACTTTTATGTTGACAGAAAACCCATGAATTACATCGGAGTTTTTCCTCGTCCACGAGACATACAAGTTTCACCACTTTCGCCGCTCAAAGCCGCATGATAATAATTTTGCCGTCGTTGCTTGTTTGAATATATGGATCGAAGTTTCGCAAGAGAAAAAATCGCTCGCACGAACGTCCGAACCGAAGTTTTGCACGAGAGAGGATGGTTTTCTAAAAACATCCTTGGCCAAAGTTTGTTGCAGAAATCTTGTTCTGTTTGTAACTGTCAGCGTTGCTCGTAAGAAAAAGTCGCTGTACAAATTACAATATCCATCCAATATATACGAAATATTAATTTATTACGCATATTCTACAAGATTAATTATCGTTGAGCATCCATTCTCTTTCACAATGTAGTATACATCCTGTAATACTAAAACCACCGACGAACAAAACTGACATCACCATTTATTTCTTAGAACAATTGCCTCATATTTAGCACTGCATGATCTTCCACATAATTTCATTGCGATATATACATAACCATATCGATCTATCCTTCTTCCTTTATTTAGAAGCACAAAATATCCCAAAAATGTACTCACGCTTTATTCCAAATGCAATGTCTCGCAATATTGTCCAATTTTTAGATATAAAATTTAAGTCTCTTATTTCCTTTGATTCACCTTATCAGTCTTATACTCAAGTTAATAAACACTCAAATCAAAACCAAATGAATCGAGTCCGATCGAGAAACGACTGCATTTCCTTCGACACACCGTATACGTAGTGCATCCAAGTATGCCCGGCAAGTAAATGGTTCTGGTGTCAAAATCGGTCGCGAAAAAATCAAGTTCGCGGTTCAAGGTACGGGGAATTGGGTCCCCAAGGGTCAAGGTGAGTTTCGCGGTCGTCGAGAAGGATGCGGCGCACTGCGAAGGAGAGAAGGATTCCGAGGCGGCGACCGAGATTTAGGTAAGCATCCTCCCCGTCCGCGTCTCCTAAGGATGATCCCGATATTCCGGTTTTGCGCTCGTCACTTCGCGGATCGTTATCGGCACCACGGCTTTTCTGCGCTGCCTGGCCAATAGATTTATCGCGTTAAGCGCCACGTCGGTCACCGGTGACTGACAGCGCTCTTCTGAGCGGCGAGGGATTTTTTTACGGGGATTTCCTTATAAATTTGCGTGGCACTCGCGACGTAAAAAGCATTAATATAATTTATTAAAACGAGGTAAACGAAGGTGAGGATTGCTCGTATATCGATTACAGAAAATTCTAATTTTTGAGGTTAAAGTTTTCGCCATCTTTGATCCTAACATTCATGAATTTGTATAACCAAACTCGGGATACGAATCCGAAAGACTATTTATTATGAAAGAAAAAAGTCACCTGGCCCATCTCTTTATACTCTAGCTCTCCTATCGACGAGCGGCTTGGATTGGCCCGCCTGACGACCAATCGTAGCCTGAATAGAACGACACGAAAAATCCGCGCGACGCTTAACGCGTTAAAAACATTCGCGTAATTTATTAAAACAACGTGAATAAAGATGAGGGTTGCTCGTACATCGATTACAGAAGGTCGTAACTTTTCGCGTTGAAGTTCCGCGAGAAGGGATTATAAG
This sequence comes from Ampulex compressa, assembly GCA_038496175.1. Classification (NCBI taxonomy): domain Eukaryota; kingdom Metazoa; phylum Arthropoda; class Insecta; order Hymenoptera; family Ampulicidae; genus Ampulex; species Ampulex compressa. The sequence continues at coordinate 6,983 of JBCFXI010002719.1, forward strand.
CGAACTCGGGATACGAATCCAAAACGGTGTTTCTCGCGATTGAAAAATGTCAGCTGACCCATCTCTTTATACTCAGGCTCGCCTATCGGCAAGCGGCTTGGACTGGCCCGCTCGAAGGCTAACCGTGGCCTGAGCGTAAAATCGGCGTGGCGCTTAACGCGTTATGCACCGATCGAAGCTGAGAGAAAAACTGCGGTTCGAAAGCAAACACTTGGCACGATGTAACCAGAAGTTCCCACCGCGCTTTTCTGGACGTACGATAATAGAAGGTCGAGTTCGGATGGAGAATCGCTTGGAGTTATTACGCGGTCTAGACGCGCGATAAACCAATCAACTCGGATCGATATTTCTTCCAGATATTTCATGACCTTGCCAAGAGCACGAAGATGTTGCCTTGATCGGGATCCAAGAACGAATTTGGCCGGAAATTTCTTCCAGATGTTTCGTACGCTAGAGGTGCGATAATCTAAAGACAAATTTAGTTACTTGGCGCGCGATGAGAAATAAATTTTTCGCTCGTTATTTCGAGATCACCGTGCAACCAACTGTCTTACACCGATTTTATGACGAATATTACTTTGCATCGCGTGTTCGCGAAGATATCGAACAGGATGTATATATATATGTGATATATATATGTAATAATTTAACAGTCGCTCTCGTGGTATTTATCGTTCTAGATAGCCGCCTACTCCATCGAGACCTAACTACGCTCCTGCAATAATCCCAATTCTTGTGCAATCTTTCGTTATAAAAGGAAAGAGGAAAGCGGATATAAATAACGGCCGTTCACAAGGCAATAGTATCCCCGATTTATAATGACCTGAGTTCCAGACGATTGGATGGCAAATGGTAAAATGCGTGACTCAAACGTTACTTGGAAGTTGCAAGGAAAGTACCAGGACTGCTCCATGCCAATTTCAATGAAACTTACCAGGATAATGGATCCTTGCATGGAACAGGCGCACCTTATCCATAACCTCGGATTGTCGGCCAATTTTGAGAAAGGTGCATACAAAGTCGTGAAAAGGTCAGGTAAATTTTGGTTATAGAACACATTTCGTCCAACAGCTGCAGAGCCATAAGCACTGGATACTCCTAACCTTAAATCTACCAGTCACTTTTCAAACATATACACTACTAAATACACCGAATAAATAAGATTCATTGAAAAAAGAAAAAAAAACTCTTAATGACGCATTTTTGATAGTCAGAAATAGAAATACAGCCGAGGGTTTATTCGACAAACGTGACATGCAAGGCATCGATAAGCACGAATACAACGTCGGGTCGTATTCGAGGCAGGACTGCGAAGGGTTAATGCTTATTGACAGAAACGCATTAACGCGTTCACCGGTACGGGGAATATTTTATTTTTCAAATTTATGCAAAACGTATCGCAGATTCGCGCTCGTGTGCGATTAATATCTGACACGCCTGAATATGGATCTAGATTTCGATGTGTCAAACACACGTGACAAAGAACTCGCGAGTGGAAATTGATGTCTCGTACATACGAGTACATACGATATCGAACGCGTTAAGGTTGTTTTTCGTCGGGCTGTCGTCCTAAAGGCTGGCTAATTGAACCGCCACGTCGATCCGAGGCCCGTTAATTGGCACCGCCGATTAAAATCATTTCGACCGCCAGAGAGCATTTTCGAAGCTCTCCATTTCCCTTGGCTTTCACGCGTCACCCGAAAAAGACGGATTGCTCGTCTCTCGAAAGCGCTTAAGCGGGCGAAAAAGAAAATATAAATCAGCCGGTACACAAGCCTTAACCACTCGAGTGGTAAACATTTTTCTTCGATACGCGGAGAGAAGTGCTTATTTTTACTGCTTGGAAGAATAACACGAACGATGATAATTTACTCGAGTACGGTGCATTGTATAACGAGCGCTTTTTACGAGGAAAAAATATAATTTTCTCCTCGAGACGTATTTTCGATACAACGCGGGATAACGATGTTCATAAGATACTGTATTACAGACGTATTATGTATGTTATCCCGAGTTTAAAGCTGCTGTTCACTAAATTAGCAATTTATGTCCCGTCGAGTCTTAAGATAACCAGACTAAAAGTATAAAGATTATGTGTCTATTTCAATATTACGCGAATCGTATTAAAGCTTAACCTAACCTCAACAAACCCTTTTCTCCCTTAACCAATGAAATTCGCTTCCAATTACGGATAAAAGAAGAACAAAGTCGAATCTCGCATACGGGCACAAGGCAAAACTACATTTCACTCTAATCACTGCTTTCCTCTTGATACATTTGCCTTAGTCACCAGCACAAACTCGATTTTTCCCTCCATAATCCCTTGGCTTTGCGAGGTGGAAGTAAAACTCGAATGGATTCTTGGTCGCCTTTCTCCGCGCGAGCTTCGAGCTTTGCGTACCGCAGGACCCATTTCTCGAAACAAGGAGAAATGTAATTTCCCTGATACAGTTTTATCGCGATTCCTGCATCGCTGGATCTCTTCGCTCTTCGAAAAGCCAGGGTGGCAACCGAGGGAAGGAAGGAGGAGGGGGCATTTTGCGGAAAGCAAGGTTCAAGACCTCCGAACAGATACCGCGACGATAACGATTTCCACGAAATTATCGGCCGCAGCTGTGTTTAAACGGGAGCACCGCGGAAGCGTGGGACAACGAAATTCTGGCCGGGAACGATGGAAATTTTGTGTGCGGCCTGGAAGCGCGATTAACACCCAACCTACCAGCCACTTTGTGGTTATATTTATGTGTACGACGTATGAATTTAAACACAGAGGGTATTGAGAAGATATGTCCGTGGATCGATATAATGATCGGCACTCTGCGATAAAATCGTGGAAAATCTCGAAAAATGCTCGACTACGAAGCACATCGATTTTTTTAAAGAAGTTTTTTTAACTCGGATAGGTGCGATCTCTCGATCGACATTTAAGGTTAGAACCAATAAAGATAAAATCGCGGACGACGTTTAACATTCGAATTAATAAAAGGCACGAATAACGCGCCATATTGAAATCGACGATAAGTGAAATACTAAAATGGAGTAAAATGCGACTAAAATGAATAAACTTGAAATATTAAAACTGAATAAGGAAAAAGCAGCATAAGAGGAATATAAAGATCGATATGGTTGTCCGTATATCGAGGTAAAATTATGGGAATTCGCTAAAAGCGCACCATCCTAGGTTTAAGACATTTTTATAGGATATTACGGAGCTATTATTTCGAGAAAAAAGAAGAGAGCGGATATATCGACCACGAAAACAGCCCAGCTGTGGTTCGGGTAAAACGAAGTAATGAACAGGAAAGGCGAACACTTTAGAATCTCTCGCGTCTTACAGTCAACTTACGAACTTGCTTCGAACAATGTTTGACATCCTTATATAATACGTATTACGGGAAAAAGACGATTCTATGAAATAATGAAGGCTGTTCGCTCGAGTGCGGGCGAAAAGAAATATAGAACGGGGAAGGTAAATATTTTTTAACCGATCGCGTCTTAAGATAAACACGCGCAGATCGCTCGAGGGATGCCCAACGTCCTTACATAATGCACGCTACGAAGAAGAAAAAGACGAGTACGACAAATAACGAAAACGATTCGGTGTGGTTCGAGCAAAACGAAATAATGGACAAAAGGGAGTCGCGTCTCGAGTCGTGTCTCTCGCGACAAACTCATAAAGATCGCACGATTGATTTTCAGCCTTGTCAGACGGCGAATATTTATACGAAATAGCAGGCACACGTCGACCATAAAACTGCCTCCGCTGAGATCCGAGCAAAACGAGGTAATGGACAGAGAAGGTGGAAATCTTTTAACGACCTCGTGCTTTGTGACGAACTCGCGCAGAAGCTGATTCGAACCTTCTTAAAGGCGCTCGATGTCTGCGATGACAAGATCGAGGATTTAGCCTCGAGTTTAATTCAAAGGAGTAAGCTCACCTCGCGAAAATTCAAGATTCCCTCTCGAAGGAAGAAGGAAGAAAATTCAGCAACAAAGATAAATTTCGTAACACGGGAATATGCTTGCGCAAAAGCTTCGAGCAATATTCGACACCCGCACGGGGCATGTTACCTGATAAAAAGGACAAAGAAAAAAAAAAAAGCACCTTCCACCTGTAAAAATATTGGACAAAATTCGATTTTAAAGGGGCGGGAAAGCAACTCCCTAATAAATCCAGCGATGTTTATTATAACACGCTGTACGATAAAAAGTACGAGAAGGCCGAGTCTCTCTCTCTCTCTCTCTCTCTCTCTCTCTCTCTCTCTCTCTCCGCTTTTCTCATAGAGAACAAAAACCGAAATTCCCTCCCGACAGAGTGGAAACTTCATAACCTCAACCGCGCAGCCACTCGCGTTGTTCGACGAAAAAATAAAGAATGACAGAGAAAAAAACCACGATTCACCTGCAAAAAGATCGAGCGAAGCCCCACTCGAAGCGAGAGCCAAAACTTTGCGACGCTTTTCCGCCGAGTCTCCTAATGTTTACCGTCCGCTCGTAAAGCCAAAGTTGCGCGAGAAGAGTCGTACGAAGCTGGTGGAGGAAAAAGACGCGAAAAAGGGCCAAGGCGGTTCTTTAAGGGGGCGAGTGACGAAACTCGTCGAAATTTCATTCTCAGTTGGCGATGCACCAAGCGGTTGGAAGGTGGGCCAGTGTTTACCATCGGCGCACGGTGCGGCGGACGATAAGAATCCGGGAAAAGCGGATCCATCGAAGGCGAGGATGACAAAAGCGAGAACGAGCGGGGGTTCAAGGCTCTGCAGCGGACGACGGAGGAGAAAAGACGTGCGGCGATAGGCACGGGCCTCCTCTCTCGCCCGGGGCTGCGTTCCTGCCGATACGCCGTGCGAAACTTGCGAAAAAGGCCGCTTCTCTGACCTATTTCCAGCGCGCGATCGCTTTGCCCGAGCGAAAAACGATCCCAGCACCGCGAATCCCGGATTCCTGCCGAGAGTGCGGGGGCGAAGGACACGCAGCACACTCGAATTCCGGGGGATCGATTCAAAAATCCGTCCGTGCGACCATTTGGTAACCCTTTCGGCGCGTAAGAAAGGGGAAAAAGGGTCAGCAGGCTCGAGAGCGATGTCGGAGCTCCGCTGGCGAGCGGTAAATAAATACGGCCGTGCGAGGTGTACGCGCGTAAGGGTCTTGGTTAAAACTCACCGAAAGGACGCTCGAGGCACCTCACCGAATTCCTTTGTATCCGGGGCAGTGGAAAATCCTCGTGGTGACACCGCGACTGGGGGGAGGGCCGCTCGTACATGTATATACACTCACCAGCACGATTAGCCGAGGAAACGAGACGATTTTCACGCACGCTCACCGTGATCCCGCGACTCGGCCGGTAGATCGGTAAGAATTTCACGGAAATCACATTGATAGCGTTCGACCGTCAGCTTGCCTCGGGGATCATAGACCAGCTGTGTTTTTGCCCGACCATTGAGGAGCTCGTGCATGCGCACTCGACCGCCCCGCCATCTTGACTGGCGGAGGAGTGGGAGAAGTCTGGCGCGGGTCGTTCAAAAGCCCGAGACGTAGCCTCGATATTCGAGTTTCGATCGTTTTTTCATTGCGACTACCGACAATTTTCCGGGTATATTTAGAAAACCACGTGTAACTTTAGAGCGAGGGAAGCTAGGAAAATATATGGATAGAATGGTATAATGAATTACGCGTTGTGATAATATTGTGGGAAATTCCTGAAAATGCACTGTCGTAAAGCTCTGCATTTTTTTCTAAAAAATGTTGGTGTCTTGCGTGCTTGATTATTTTAGTATGAAATATCGGTTTCATTCTGGTCGAGTTCTGTTCTTATTCTCTGGTGGTTTTTCTCCTTTATCGTTCTGTAATAGGCAGTTTTTGATCGATGGTTTTAGGTGGAGTTTGACGTGGGAATTAATTGTTAAGATAATAACTTATGGAGATGTTGAGAAAGTCAAATGCTGCGCTATTAAGACGCCAATACACTTCGTATTCTATCCTGTATTGTTTTTTATATTTTTAAAGCTTCTTATAATTCGCTTATGTACACTAAATACTTCAGGTCTATTAAATGAATTCAATGTTTAAAATGGAAAAATAATCAACGTTGACCTTTTCGGACCTAATAAAAATCTTATTTTCTCTTCTTCTTCATTTTTCACTTAGCATATATGCGTGAACAAAATTATAATCAATGTTTTGTGCTCAAAATTACTTCAAAAGTCAAATAAGATGTGTTTCACCGTATACAAATTTCTATTTATTACGCTGCACTTGATTGCGCGACTACCTCAATGTTGAAATTAACAAAAGTTCGTTTGGCATATCAGGGAGTCGTACATAATAATAGCAATAGTAATATAGTAACGTCTAACGGGTAAAAGTCGCATTGGACGCCACGGAGCGCAGTACGCATGCGTATTAACTGCATTCTCGCATACTTGGAGTTAAGTACAGCGATCTCCGCTGTTTCGTCTAACAATCGGTTAATTTCCACACGAATACTAATTCCTTTGTTTTTCGCTTATTTGTGCAAAAAGTGATTCGACAAGGTAGGCTCGACAAATGTGCGCGCAAAGGGTAAAAAATAATCGGGCCCCTCCGGGATTTGAACCCGGGACCTCCTGCACCCAAAGCAGGAATCATACCCCTAGACCAAGAGGCCTGATGCTGGTATTTTGCGGAAGAAAGCTATTGAGGTCTCGCGAGCGCTCGTTTATAATAACTTATTTATAATTCATTTGAAATAATATTTTTTCGCAACCTCGAAATAATTTCTAGGCTCATTCAAGGGACGATTTTCTTCTATTCTTAGTCTAAAATAATTATAAATGAGAATTGAATACTTTCTGGGAAATAAAGACTACGACATTCGAAACGATTTTCATAACAATAGAAAAATTACAATAAAATGAAAGAAATATATTTATATACGTTGTTAGCCTTGGTATTGTTCCAGTTGTAAATCTAAATATGAAAGGCAGTCGAAACTTGCTAATTTGCATACCCTAACATATGCTAATTACTTTATTTTAGAGAACACGTTTCCAAGAAAGATTCGAGTTAAATTTAGATGAAAACCATAATATTTACATCAACATTTCTTTATTCTATATCTGGATAATTATTAAAAACGAAGATTGAGACACGCGTATCGCAGTAAAGACTGACAGATTTATTGTCAAAAAAAAAATATTAACAAAATTCATACTGAATCAGGCAGATTATTAAATTTGTTTTCAAAAAGTTTATCTCATATAACAATAATTGTATAAAAAAAAATTACATAAAAAAAATATACATAGTTGTACAAAGTTAAATTATAATCGTAGTAACAAGATTGTATAAAAGTTAAATCATAAAATTTAAAGTATAGTTGCAATGTACAAGACAAGGTAAAACATTCTCTCCGCAGTAAACGTCACGGACGTGCATATATTTTTTAATGCAGACGTAGCTGCAAAGTGATCAAAATGCCCGCATGGACAAGGTACAGAGCAGACCTAACATTTTATGGAACCGAGTCTCACATTCTGACATACCGATCGTGTAAAAATTTCTGCCATTTTGGTATGCCCCCTATAATTTACAGTGGTGAATTTATGAATTGAACTAAGTCAAAGTACCAAAATACTCAAAGGCAATATACACGAAGAACCTGCAGTAACATGCATGTTATAATTTGCAGGGCTATTCTACATGCTCCTTGCGTGGTATAAAACTCTACGATTGTAGGTAAATCCTGGGTAATTCGGCGATTACTCGCATAGATGGCGCCTAATAACAGATTGAGATATTTTTCAAATAAATGGTAGAATAGAATTGGAAGTAAATGTCTTTACTGCTTTTCTAATTATCAATAAATTTATCATTAAATTACACATTCGAGAATAATTTGCACGAATTGCTGTATATATTATTTATGTACAGTATTAAGCAATTCTTGAACAAAATTGTACGCAACACTTGTACCGCAGAAAACTCATCGTTCATATTATCTGGAGCATCACAAAAATTTCAATTGCGAATTTATTTAAGTGAATCATTAACATTATTTTCATCCGTCGATACGTTCCTCTGTTTGCCTTTGTAAGACGATTTTTTCGAGAATGTTAATAATCTTTTGTATATTATGATACGTAGGCTTTGTGGATCGTGCAACTTTGGTATAACAAAAAACAACGATTCGTCGCAGCTTTGCAACGGAATATACACGTTTTAAACGACAAGCAAATTGTACAAAATCGATGATAAACCACTGTGAGCGAGAGAGTCGCGGAATTTTGTTTTTGCGATTGACGCATTACCAATCGAGGTCCGGAATGGAAAAGAAAATCACCACGTGTAACACACCTCACCGATTCTTTATTGGCGACACGTATAATAGACGTGCTACACATATCAATGCTTCCTCTTAACGGGTATAATTACAGTTAAAAACCGCGAGAATATTTTTATACCAAATCGATGTAAATGACATTCCATTATACATTCATACGTTTTGTACATTTACCTAACTAGCTGCGTGGACTACATCGTCCGAATTTCGTTCCCTCCTTTACCAATGCTCTTCGCTCCGTGCAACTTCCACGAACGTGAAATTACGCCCAGAAACTTTCGTCGGCCATAATAATGCTTCTATACAAACGATAACGACGTACAATCGCCACATTGATTTTATAATGCAACTTCGGATACAATACTATGGCGAAATGTTCGCTCGAGAAGTAGAGGCACGGCATTTGTTCCTCGCCAATTCCCCAACACCGTGCAGGGTTCTTTCGAATAATAAAAAACCGATTCGCTGACACCACATAGCGCGAAAAGGATTAAACGTAGAAATAAATACATCATTAAAGTACCTGCTGAAGGTAACGTGGAACCATAAATTAGCAGTTTGACGTTACGATTTAACGCAAACGAACCCACTGTGCAGTCGGGGCTAAATGGATTATTTACATTCGAGTCACTCTGGAAAAGGGATCGTGTCTCACCTTAAGTCCTTTCACTCGATCCGATGTTCGTATAAAAGAAATTACGACACGGCACAGTACAGAGGTTCGTCTTAACATTATTCCTACCAGCCATTTTCCATACATATTTAAGTGTACTAAATATATCCTTAAAGAAAAAGAGGACGAGGGAAAAATGTCGATAGATCAATTTATCGATCCGTACGCTGCGAGAAAATCATGAAAAATCTCAGAAGTGTCCGCGCCTCAAAGTTCTACGATTTTTCACTGAAATCACTGATCGATCATTTGATAGGTAGGAATAGTGTTAAACGAGTTACTGGTAGCTGAACGACCTTGAGAACCAAATAACGCGCACCCTCGAACCTTTTTACAAACAAGAATTGCGTTCAACGCATGTGGCGTGTGTACACTGCGACGAATTAATGGTCCACGTGCGCGACACGTGCACCTAGGTCCCCAAAACGCGCTTAGGGCCCAAGAGGGTTTTGAAAGAGCCCAACTCGTTACACGATTACATCGAATATACTCGTTAACCACCTTGTTAAATATATACGGATAACATAATGGGCCTTTGGAACTTGAATGTACAGCGTGGAAAACATTCACTGTCGTTTCGTATCGCTTTTCAAGCCGATCGAGAATCCTCGTTCCAGCGGAGCTGTCTTCCTCGGGACAAGTATCATCGTTGTAAAATGCTATTACTGGAGTTTACATCGAGATCGAAGAACAGGGATCGGCAACGTTTAGATTATGTCGGTACAAGAATCTCCAAAGACTTCAAAACTTCGATATGATCGATTATCAAGTCCACTAAATAGCATCGTCGCTTTTCATCTCGAACTTTGTCGCGAACGTGGCGGATGAATTAATTGTTTAATACGGTTTTCGATGACAAAGCTCGACGCGAAAGACGATGATATCCTCTAATTACCACGATATTACATTAGTCCATACGTTCGTACATATTTTAATCTTTATATACTAGATTTACGCTAGATTTTTTCGGCACTTATCGTTTAAGCGAGAATGAATTCGTCCTATCATTTGTTCACTTCATCGTTCGTGTCGACTGTATGTAGTTATATATCTAATGTACGATCGACTTAAAACGTATTTCAAATCATCATCCTCGTGGTATATATTCATAAGACGTGGAGACACTAAAAATTAAAAGTTTGTCCACTAAAAGTCATTAGGTTCCTTGGAAAATATCTCCCATCGATAATGAAAATTATACGTCCGACCAGAGCTAGTTTATTTTACTTCTTGCGCCATGGAGGCGTTTCTCAAAATCTGTAAAAACTTATGGACCGATTTAATATACAGCCGCGGTTATGACGCGCGTAGAATACAAACAGCACGGCGATACACTAAGCAAACGTTTAATACGTTCTAGTTATTGAGATCAAGGTCGATATAAAATCCTCCGAACAATTGATCAACATCGAAAGGTATCAAATCGCTGACATCGAGAAATACAAGTGCACTTGCCCAATATGTTTCGAACCTCTTTCCCATCTTATCCCTGCCATAAGGCGTACGTGGTTTCCTTGGTTTATCGTCGATCCGGACATCGACTCGTTCGACGCATTGTCTAAGACAATTTGTGGCAGTGAACGGCTGTTACCTAATAGCATCCAATCGATCCTGGATTTTTCCATTTGCGTCCCAAAGCGCTGGAAGTTCGAGGTTTAAACCGTCATTTCTATCCGCGTGGCTCTTTCACTCTGTCCGTTACACGGGAACAAATCCTAGGATCCTAAGTCTTAGAGGATTTCCTCGACGAGTGTTTCGTACATCGATAATCACAGCGCGAAGGAATGAAACCTCGCGATTGTGCCTTAGCGGATAATTAATCCATTGTACTTCGCTCTTCGCTAGATGTAAAGGTATAACGTAGATATCGAGTATAAAATAAATTGACGATACGCGAAACTAGGATAGACTTACGCGATAGAGGTTTTTAGATTTCTTCGGCGAGTCGGTGATATTTTTCTCTAGTGAGTAACATTACGAATAAACTATATTCCGTCATTTGCGCTCATTGGAAATTCTACGCATCGTTATTTTCTCTTCGTGATATGCAATATTATGCGTATCGATTATTTCGACGATTGCTATTTAAATTAAGCTTTTAACTATAAACGAATAAAGTATA
>JBCFXI010002720.1:0-18078 GCA_038496175.1 Ampulex compressa
AAACCTTGGGTTCTTTATGAAGACGAGTTACCTTGTGAAGTGTATTTTGCATAAGGGCAGAGTTAATATCGAACGTCAGTTGGATTCGAATCACTTTCTGAGCCATTAGCGTAACAGCATTAAACAAAATATTTTACCAGATTACAACTTCCGGCATTGACTTATTTTTTGCCCGTTTAGAATAATAAATATAGAAAAATTATGTCGCTTTTGTCGAACGTGCGAGTAATCAAGACTTTTTTGTTTGGCGCCAGTAGATTTTATAACTGGCATTTGCTTACACTTTTACGCGCGACACTAACAGGGTGTCACCAGCAAGTGTAGGTCTTCTTGATGATAGCATCACGTCAGTGTCGATGGACGACACTGTAATTGAAAGAAATATAACCAAAATGTATAACATTAACTGTCATTCACGAACTCCTAACCTCTTCTCGCTCCAAGTATCTAACAATGCATTCATTAGTTGCGGTCTTATCGAGCGACCAATTATACTTGTGCGAATAGACCGCTCGATAAAACCACAACTAATGAATGCATCGTTTTATACAACATTAATAATAAACATATTTCATTTTTCTATCATTATGTCTATGCTGATTTTAACCCTTTACTGCCTGTTTGAGTAGTAGCCGTTACGAATTTGGTTAATGTTTTTCTTCGCGAAATTGCGGCTACGTACGTTTCTATAGAACGTCGATGAAATCCGGCCATCGTCCGCCCCGCGTTTTGTTAAGGTTTGATGCAAAAGTTTCTTCTTGCAGGACATTTTTCCAATTTCAAAATATATTTCGTTCTTTAACCACCTTCTTAGACTATCATTAAGTTATAGGCTCTATAATGATGTATTTTCACGTTTCTATGAATAATACAATTAAATATGTCAATGTGTATTGCAAAAACCATAATTATACATTCCTACGCAGTTTGTAAATAGCGCGCGTGTCGATCACAGAGTCTATAAATCTGGGCCGATTGGCCTCAGCCGCCTGACACCGCCACGGTCGTATTCTAGCTTCTCCTTGCCCCCCTTCAGGGGTCCTGGAATAAATTAATGGGTCCGTCCGTAATACATATTAATGTACATTGTAGCACTGTTCATAAAAACTGGTGAATATGATATTACGAAACCTAATATAAGTTATTGGCAGTATAGGGAGATGGAAAATGAGGGTATTAGCTTTAAACATTGAAAAAATGTTCTTCGAGAAGAAACTTTTGCATTTTAGTTGCTTCATTGGAGTAACTGGCAAAGCAACTGATATTAGGAAAACATACAAAGTAACTTAAACTTAATAAAAAGTAACAAATAAACTTCATAATTAATTGTTCCTTTTCAGAGCTATAATGCACTTTTTCAGAGTTGTAAAGGGTGGGCCATTTAAAAGTTTGTTTTTAAAAACGCTATAAAATGAGTCTACATCAATATTTAAAACAAAATTTTTTTTTATTGTGAAGGTTGAAGTCTCCAATTTAAGAATGAAAAACAATTTCGGTCATGTAGCTCCCTCTGCTGGCCTTACAGTAAGCCATCCTGCAAGTCTAGTTATCAAGCACTTTTTCGATTATTTTGTCGCCTATCTCGCTAATAATAGTCGCGATGTTATGTTTTAAAGCTGGAATTGTCTCTGGATTATCCGCATAACATCGATCCTGTAACCGTCTAGGTTACATTCGTATTCAAGACCGTCCTGCCTGGGCGTACGACTCGGCGTTGGCGCGTTTCGGGAGCCCGCCGAGGGATGACGCTCGTAATCTGAAATGTGGCGAGCTCCGAAAGGGGATCGTGGTGGCACTCGGGGAGCAGGTGTCGTGCAAGTAGGTTAAAGTGTAAATCGTAGCAGATTGGGAACGGACCAGCAAAGACAAGTCTTCCGTACCGAGGAGAGGGACTAGTGTCCTCTACGATCCACAGAAGTTGATCTTTGTCGTAACCCGGATACGAAAGGGCTCACCTTCAGTGAGTAGCAAAATTACAAATTTGCACTATCGTCTGCGTCCGGATCCCGAAGTCGCAACGGTAGCTGTCCGAGTGGACGTTCAAACACCCTCGTACCCGAGAACCGTTACAAGCCACGTAGATATAGTTAATTTTCCCTTTTCTGTATTAGTCCCTTAGTTATCTATTTATTTATTTCGTATCTATTTATTTATTTCATATTTATTTATTTATTTAGTATTTATTTATTTATTTCTTGTTCATTCATTTATATGATTGTTAATCATTCGATCGATTAAATCCTGTAAAAATCCGCTCGGCCACGAAAAAAAAAAGGAAATAAAGAAAAAGGTTTCGATGGGTTACAATCCTTAACAGCACCCGACAAAAAAACGCCGTCAAATCGCAGCCCCGCGCAGGCCAATTGACATCTTCAAAATGGCCGATTATTCGGTTGTCAAATTTGATGCGCAAGAGATCGATTGTCAGTCGGCTTGTATGGCATGTGGCACCATCTTGTTGAAACCAAACGTCGCCCACATTTATAGCATCGATTTGAGGCCATAAAAAGTTGGTTTCCAGTAGCATTTTCAAATAAAAATAGGCCAATTATGCCACCACTCCAAAATCCACACCAAATTGTCCCTCTTGGTGGATGCATTGGCTTGTCCACGATTACATGTGGCTGTTCCGAACCCCAAATTCGGCAGTTCTGCTTGTTTACATAGCCCCCGAGATGGAAATGCGCTTTGTCTGAAAAGATGATTTTTCGACAAAAATCGACGTCATTATTGAGCTGGTCTTTGGCCAACACAGCGAACTGATATCGAAGCGGATGGTCATCTGCTTTCAACTCCTGAGTCATCTGGACCTTGTAGACAAATAATCCGAGGTCTTTATGCAGTATTCTTCTCAGGCTGGTACGATTAATGGCCAGTTGTTGCGATCGGCGTCGAGTTGAGGTCGATGGATTCTGTCTCACACTACGGGCCACAGTCTCAATATTCTCCGGAGTGCGCATTGTCCGAGCTCGGAGACCACTTTTGTTATCCAATATCAAGCCTGTCTCACGAACTTTCTTCACCAATTTCATTACAGTGGTTCCGCTTGGCGCTATTTCACGACTTATATTTCTTTTTAAAATTCGCACGGTTTCGGCTACACAACACTGATTTTGAAAATAAGTTTTTAATATTTCGAAACGCTTCTCAAGCAAAAACATGATTGTTACGTGCCGCGGAATATCAAATTAACCAGCTGTTCAAATTTCAAGCAAATCGGTCACACCAGTGTTGCCATATCCTATAATTTAAAAACAAACCAGCAGATGGCCCACCCTGTAAAATGGTTCTTTTCAGGGTTATGGCACGGTTCTTGACTGAAGTACAATTTATTTTACATTGGAACAAGTAGTCAATAAATTAATGTTACGAAATCATTACTGTAATAATTCTGATGCAAAAATTTCTTCTTGAAGGGCATTTTTCCAATTTTAAAAGATATTTTGTTCTTCTCCCGCTTTCTTGAATGAACAATAAGTTATATTAGGCTGTATAATGTTGTATTTGCACGTATCTATGAATAATACAATTAAATAATTCAATGTGTATTGTAACAACCATAATTATACATTTTTTGCGCAATTTGTAAATAGCGCGCCTATCGATCACAGAGTATAAATCTGGGCTGATTGGCCTCAGCCGCCTGACACCCCACGGTCGTGTTCCAGCTTCTTGCCCCCCGTCAGGGGTCCCGGAATAAATTAATGGGTCCGTCTGTACTTCTTAACTGCACTCTCGACTGCCTTTACTGTGCCCCTAACAGCGTCTCAGTCACGAATTTCTCACACGCAGATACACATACACCCTCATGCGTTCGAGGGCATAGGACACTTAAAGGTCCTATGTGTTTTGTATACGTTACGGCGCAAAGCACAACTTGACCGTCTGCCTCTAAGACTGCACTGTTATGACAGATTATCTCTACCCTATGCAAACACACTCTGCATATTGTTAAAAATTCTCGCGCGCTACATGTAGCAATTATGTTGCAATTAATATTTACGGTATGGCAAAAGTCAATAAGAAGGTTTCGGGTATCACGAAGGGTGAGAATAATGGTGCATTAAAATTATGTGCAAATTTGTAGGCTTACGAGCAAAAATGCATGCGACGCAAATGGTCGAGTCCGACGCGAGAAAAAAAGCAAGGACATTAATAGTATGCAATTTTGTGCTATATCACATTTGAGGATTATGTAGATTTCCTACAAAATGGCAATACTACTGTGTGAGAGTAAAATATGTTTTGATCGCGACAGCGTGATATTGTTGCGTCCATGAGTGCTTGCGGTTGATTCTATATCGTAGAAATTATTACACGTAGCACACCAACGTAATGTTAACAAGAAGAATTATTTAATGTATCAATCGGGGAACAGAGCAAAGCACGTTTGACCGCTTTCGCGCTTTCAAGAAGGTCAATTTTCTCGCAGTGGCGTCATACCAAGACTTCATTCGGTCACTGCATACCTTCATTCGGCCTCGGACAAATTCGTGAATCGCTTCAAGCTTCTTCATGATGCCTTCGACGTAGTCAGTTTCTGAGACTTCTTCGAGATCTTTCTCACATCAAGTCCAACGGTAATTGGAGGTTACATTCCACCAAAACTATGGCAGAGGTGTCCTGCGTTACCACATGCTGCGACGTTTGATACGCTAGGAGGAACATAGAGATCCAATCTTCCCAATCTCTCTGGTTAGCGACAACAAACTGCCCTTCCCCCTCTCCTTGGAGCTCTTTCCGGCTAACAGCGTGTGCAACGATGATACCGGCCTTCTACATCTGTACGATGGTCAACCCAGAGAAACTTCTGGCGTACCTTGGCCAACGTCTTACGAACACCAAAATGTCGTTCGCAAGGTGAATTATAGCACAGCGTCAACACCTCCTCCACCTTTGCTCACGGGACCAATAACAGCAAGTTCACCTCTTCCCCATTTAGAAATTCCCAACGACGGTATAGCAATCCCTCTCTCATCTCCAGAAAATCCCAGATTTTCTACAGGTACTCCATGGCAGTTTAAGTCTACATTCTTCTCTTGTGCCAACTTTGAATAATTGATGTCTAACGTGTCACAGATCACGCGAGCCGCATTAGATTTCCCACCGTTCTCTTTTTCCTCCAACTGAGAATAACGTTTATAGCTCGCTTCTACGCATGTTTGGCTTGAAAGACCGTCGGCGTTACCGTTACTTTGGCCTCCTCGATGACTAACTTGGAAGTTATACTCCTGCAGACGCTCTATCCAACGAGTTCTATCTTTATCTGCCCTTCAGGGTTCTTGAATGACATCAGCCACCTCAATGCGGCATGATTAGTCCTAATATAAAACTTTCTTCTATACAAATAGTGATAGAAGTGTTCCACCGACTTTACAATGGCTAACAGCTCCCTTTTTGTCACACAGTAATTCCTTTAGGCTTTTCTCAGCGTTTTAGAGAAGTATGCCACTATCTTCTTTTGACCATCTTGTAGCTAAGCTTGTAGCTAATCTGTGTCCAAAATGAAATTCGCATCGGGTAAGGGGTATGCAAATACAGACCTTGAACTTCCATAACCCGTTTACTGTCATGAAGGCCGTCCTTTCTTTTTCTTTGTCGGTTAGGACAACTTGCCAGTAGCTGCTCTGTAGATCTAAAGTAGAGAATCATGATGCTTCAACTAACGCCTCTAAAGTATCCTTTGTCCTGTAACGCAACATGTCCGGTAACAGGTACGAATTCTTTTCCTTCACCTGGTGAAATCGGCGATAGTCCACGCAGACGATCTCACAAGATTTTGGTAAATACGGTAAATCACGAGGTATGGAAGGACCATGGGTTTTTCGATTGTTTTATTACCCCTTGTCTTTTCCTCTTCTCTATTAACTCGCGCACCTCCTCTCGGCGATGATTTGTTAGAAGGCGGAACGCTTTCTTAATCAGGGCACAGTCCCCAGTGTTCCATGCCTTAAGACGTCACATCTGCCAACCTGTTCCGTGTTCTGGGTAAAGAAATCTTTAAATTCCAGAAGTAGACATTGAGGCTATTTACTCTGCTCCTTTGTTAAAGAATGATGTACACATCTGGAAAAGTTTTTGCAGGTGTTCAGGAAATTTGTCATTGTCTATGTAAGCTGCTGCCTCCTACCTGATGTTCTTCTTGATGAAAATGATTTCTCGGTGATCTTTAATGCACAACTTTCCTCGGATAAAATTTAACCAACAAGAGTGGTTCCAAAGGAAATTCGTCTCGAAGATGCAGTCTTCCGTCTTGTTAACGATGACCAATTTTGTCGCTATTACGAGGTCCCCAAGTCGAACTTCGAAGCACTGTCTCCCCAGAATAGACAGTCTTTCTTTTGTCACTGAATAAAGATTCAAAGTTGTCTTAACTTTGTCTGCTTAGCTTTGTCCACTTTAATGAGGTTTACCATCGATCCAGTGTCGATTCAAATTTCCTGTGAGTGTCCCGCGATGAAAATTTCGACGTTTGGTCAGGTCTTATTCAAAATTCCGCACGCAGCGGAGGTAGAGACGCAAAAAGGTGACATGTCCCCCTCTATGTCAGCTTCTTCCCGTATTCCATCCGTCTTTCTTGATTACTCATGGGCTGTTCCTTTCGTTTCTTTGGACAATCCCGTTAGAAATGACCTTACAAGTGGCAAGTCCAGCACAGCAGTGGCCGCTCCTCAATCACGTTATTAACATTTCCCCTTATGTAACCTCTATTATTGTCTATTGTTACGTACGCCGATCGCAACAAAACACGAACTTTAGGGTAAGAACCGTTGTGCGCTCCGAAACCGATGTAAATAGATGTATATAAGTATATGACCATGCGACGGACGAAGGTGAAAAACGTAGCGCGGGAGATATAAGCATCGTTTCTTTGAATCCCAAAGAAGGATCGACGCCCTAAAGTGCAAGTTAGGGTGAGAGAACAAATGTATTGTGTTACGTACATTAACCCTGTCACGTACATTGACCCTACACCTATGGAAAGGGAAACCGAGAACTAAAACCAGAGCGGAATGTGATACAAGTGCACTGCTGACTCGGACGCTGGGGTTACTTAACTAGTAGAACTTCAGTTTCAAATAAGCGCTCGTAACAAACGGTCAAAAGTTCTCGATCTCCCTCGCTCCGTTTTTATTACTCTTCAGTAAGATATATTTTTATATACCTTTGTTAAAATCATTTAACTTGGAATTTTCTCCAACAAGTTTTAGGGACATTAAATCCTAAGATATCCTAGAGTCTTCTGAGGCGCATTCAATTACGTATCGAAGCCTTCTGAATATCGAAAGGACTTGGAATTTTAAGACAATCTCGGGCAATCTGAGGCGCATTCAATTGCGTATCGAAAGCCCTGGAGAATCTGATTTTCTAAGTAACTATTTTTGGTCAGTAAGGGTCAGCCGGAGGATTCGAAGAGCATTCATTTGGGCCTAGGAAACCCCGACGAGTCCCTTCCACGTCCTGACTCGAACCGTTTTGCGGAAAGCTTTGAGGCGCATTCAATTGCGTATCGGCGGCCCCCAAGCGTTTCAGTTAGTTTGATGAGTAAACGTCTTAAACGAAAAGCGCGTGCCGGACAGATTTCCAAGAGCAGAAATTTTTATAGAAAACTAGAGAAAGCAATAAAAGCCTTTATTGCGGAAGAAGATTTCGTTGATATCCTTCTTCAACCTCCAAAATTCGCCAACGTGTTAATTAATCTGCCTCATCCCAGGGGAGTGTCGCGTAGGCACGTTGTCCCCAAAAACCGCGAATCTTCGTAATATAAATTAATATAAAAATCGGTCCCGACGGTAGATCGTGACACCTGACAAATAGGTGCACATTTTAAGATAAAAGTTCATTTTCACCTACAAATCCGACCGAAAAATTGTTTGTACAGAAGAAAGTTTTCAACTTATCGCAAAATCCGTACAATGTTCGATAGATAATGTATCTGGCAAGTTACCCTCAAAATTTTAAGAAAATCAATGAAGATTTGTAGGAGTTATCTTTTTGCCCAATTTGAAAAATGTAGTTTCGAGAGAAAAACGCGTCCAAAGTTTCGTGTAACATTCAATATCAGAAAATTTTATTATATCTTTAATCTGCAATACCTGCACCACACAATTGGCCTTCCAAATTCATATTTTTCTCTTCTTCATCCTTCCTGTCTGATTTCACAGCCAACCGAGATATTCTTGCAGCTTCGCTCAGCGATCGCTCGGATAACTCGATGCGGCGGTCATCTGCACCAATGTAGAAGTTATAACAATTCAGCCCTACGGTCATATCTAAAACCTCCATAATTTGTATTATACTGCTTATTGTATCATTGAAGATGCACATAACAAGATTTCCTGCGAAATCCAGGACATTTTTCCCACTTAATGTTGATTTTGAGGCTATTGACCAAACCGTAGTATTTAAGCTTTCATCGTTGTTCATAGATGGATTTCAACTCTTCATAGATGGGCTTGATGGCATCAAAAAGTGTTTGTGGAAGAACTTCCTTGTGTAAACAATTATTTAAAGTATAAGTGGCCTTTGCCACGCACACCACCAAGTGGAGGCAGTGATACCAGGATGTGGGATTTTTTCCCACGTGGGAGCGTTCGTGCGCATGCGCATGCGACATCACAGCTCGACGGCGGTACTTTCCATGGACGTACCTATGCGTAACAATAGGTACGCGTAAGGGGTCTTTCCCAGGCATTTCCTGTCTTTCGTTACAGTGAAGGTGAATCGCGTAGTGTTTTACCGGAACATATTTTTTTAAAACGATTTTAATTTATTATGTAATATATTACGTTCTTGTGTACTATATGTTTTACATATGTTCTTGTTTGAATACTGGTAAGGTTTTCTGCAGTTTTCCTTACTCTCGTAACAAATGTTGGTATTCATGTAATAAATCGGCTGCAGATGTACAAAATAATAAAATAAATATTCATTTATTCCCATGTAAATATGTTATTTCTTTTAAAAATTTCCTCTGCCTGTAATTTCTACCGTATTTTAATTGTAACGTAGGTCTAACGATACCCCATATTTGAGGAAAGTATATACGTTACTGAGACTGATGAAAGAAACTAGATGCTGAAACTAATGAAGATACGGACAATGATGAAGATAACGTTCAGCTGAGAAGGCGAGCGGTGACGGATGAGAAAAAACGATGCGGAAATCACTTGGTTCCGGACGCGCATGTTTCAGGTGCGGTAATATTCTAAATCAGAGATGTAGAAGACAGTATTGCAACGTTCTCCGGTGGTGATAAATTGTCAATTGAGAAGTGGATCTCGCACTTCAATAACGTTGCATTGTTGCTTGGCTGGAACAATTTATAAAAATATATATATGACGCATATGTTACGGAGCTTAATTAAAAAATTCTTATTATATGAGCAACACGTCACATTGTGGATTATTTTAAAGCGCTTCGACGCGAGTTCAAGATGAAGATTAAACGGTTAAAAGTTATTAAACCTTCATTATTAAACCTTCAAATTCTGAGTAGGCCTGTTTTGTGATTTTTGTAAAAAAAAAAAGGACGGTACAACCAGTGTCGCAGGTGTAATAAGTAAACGAGACTTATATATACACACAATGGCTATAATAAGTATATTAAAGATTACAAAGGAACATTGGGAATGATGTACAAATATCTCTCGGTCAACGTAATGGCAATAAGAAAACAAAACAGCAGCTTTGTGATTACGTTCACTTAACGTATCGATTCGATGCCTCGACTATTGAATGTGAGAACCATCTTCAACCAGATTATGCATTAATTACCGTTAGCTTAATAAAAAGTTAATAAAGGATCGGTATCCATTGGACCTCAAGAACGAGTTTTTACACGTCGAAATAGAAAAGGGGAGTGGGAAATATACGGCATTTATAGTACCTAACAGATGCTCTGAATTTTGTCGGATGCCATTCAGTTTATGCAATTTACCACCAGTATTGCAAAAATTTATAAATACGGTATTTAAAGATTTTATTGCAGATGGTACCGTTTTGACATTTATGGACGATTTGATTTTACCTTCTCTTGACTGTAAAAGCAAACTAAAAAAATTAACAGCGGTGCTGAAAAGAGCAAGCGAAATTGCACTTGTGATCAATTAGAGGTGTCACAAACTAATGTTTTCCGATTTTTAAATATAGTTTTATGATAAAGAAATTTACGGTTTTGGGTCAAACGTGTTTACGCGACATTCCCCTAGGATGAAGCAAATTAATTAATGATTTTGGGCGAGTTCTGGAGGTTGAAGAAGGATGTCAATGAAACCTTCCGTTGTAATAAAGACTTCTATTAATTTCACTAACTCAAGGTGAAAGGCTTAAATTCGAGTTCCTGTCCACCGCAAAGTTTTCGTATAATATGTTTACTCATCAAACCGATCCTATCGTTTGGGGTCCGCCGATACCCAGTCGAGTGCCCCTCAGGTAGTTCACAAATATCGTGATGTCCACTACTTAATGGAGAAAAACTCAATTAAGAATATTTACACAAAATGATAAAGTCTTACGTTATTCCCACTGTGTTCTATTTCTGCTTACTAGAGTTCGTAAGGGTCGTTGAGGTTTTTATTTTTAATTATCGCAGACGTAACATTTCGGGCAACTGATATGCAGATATTAGATTTTACTTTCGTTTATGTCTCGATTTCCCTTCTTTATCTAGCGTGGGAATGGTGCTCCTAACAGAAAAAGTGTCAGTTCTTGTGTAGGCGTATAGAATATTTGGGACATACTGTTGAAAATGGAAATATTCAGTGTTCCACATTTAAGACGAATGCTATAGTTAAACTTAATAAACCGACAAAGGGCTTACAGGATACTTTAAAAAATTCATGTACCGTTTTTCGATAATCGCGCGGCCCTTAATGAATCTTTTAAAAGCGGGCGTTAAAATTAATTTTGGTTGTGAGAAAAAGCAAGCATTCGAAACACTCAAATTGGCATTAAATTGCAAACCAATTTTGAAAATATATAAAGTAAGTATGAAAACAAAGTTATACACAGATGCGTTCAGATTCGGGTACGGAGTAATTCTATTGCAAAGGACTGTAGAAGATAATGCTCACCATCCGGTATATTATACGAGCGGGAAAATTACACCGGCCGAGGAAAAATATCCCAGTTACGAGCTGGAAATCCTCGTAATTGTAAAATTGCTCAAGAAATTTGGAGTATATTTGTTAGGAATTCAGTTTAAAATTGTAACCGATTGTCCAGTTTTCACCTTAACTATGGGTAAGCGAGATCTTTGTGTGCTCGTTGCCAGTTGGGCATTACTGTTCGAAAAATTCCAGTATGTAATTCAACATAGACCAGAGGAGACGTACTAAGAAAATTTCTCCGCTTGCGATAGCTCTGATTACCATTCACTGTTGATCCACCCGCTTCCAATATGGCCGACCTCCCGCTACCGATGTTCGCGTTCCCCTTCACCACCTTTCTCATTCCCAGATTATCCCGGTGTTGGTAGTTGGTGGTCATCAACATCATCATGAACGTTCGACGTGGGTCGTTCGAGTGGAGTAAGTACTGAACCCCGTTAGGTGTGCCGAGCGAGAATATTTATGTAGCGTGCATACGTGACCGTTAACTATCTCGATCCTCGCACGACGGTTCTTCATTTCGCGACTGAAAATTTGAATACACGCATCGGTGTGTACGCGCGCGCTCGCGCGCGCACGTGTGTGTGAGGGGGGGGGGAGAAACAAAATTTGTACACACGATACGCAGGTAAGTTTAAAAAAAACAATCAAATTATTTATTAAAAAAAATATGTACAGCCGCCTGATTCTCCATTATAGCACCCAAGTTTCACAGTATTTTTCCCTTCACATGCGCACTGTTATCAGTCTCTCACAGCCACATCAAAAACCTTTCAGGTGTGTAAATGCTCTTATTCCTCATTTGTGTCGCGCACCCTTTGTCGTCGTGGGAGATCCACGTTTACTATTTGAAAGTCGGACTGAAAGCGGCCGTCTTCACTCTCAGTCCCTTTCCTTCTCTCCCCCTACCCCCTCTCGCTCTCCCACTCTCGTCTTCCTTCCCGCCCAACATCGCACATCTACATCTGGTAGAATTCCTCCGAGCAGCCTACGAATTGATCAGCGACCACATCTCCAGGATGCTTGGCAAATATTGCACCATCAACACGGAATTAAGTGGCGAATTATCGAATACCAATGTGGAGAATGAGGTGAAGACATTTAGCACGAAGAATGGCGTACTGGACTTATCGTCCGATATCGAAGAATAGTATTGGGAGCATGTCGTCGCGTCGATTTTGTGAAAAATGAAGGAGTTCCAGGAGTGAAATAGCGGTTGGGGGCACTTCCAAATTCAAAGCATATGCATTAATATCAATAAGCATAATGCGCTACATGCAGTATGCAGCCTGAAGTCGCCGGCCTCCATAAGCGGAAAGAAAGTTGTAATCAATATAAAAAGCGCGGAAAATGCATGGTTTGCATGGGTAATTGTGGCGGCCCTATATCCAAAGGAAAGAAATGTGCACATGCTGAAATTATAGCCCTACTACAGAAATGTATTAAACGTGACAAACGTTAATTAGATTATATAGTAATTAGTAATATATAATTAGACAAACATTAATTACATAATGTATAATCCAAGTTGGAATGGAGAGAAATAAAACAATAGGTTTTTACAACGTTTCAACTATTTTTCGGTATTTTTGTAATTGATGATAGGATTATGCCTGATGATCAGAGCTACGGTGATGTAATGTATAGAAGCTCGGAGCGCCACGCGGAAGACCCGGGTTCGAATCTCGCCCATCATTTCTGGTTTTTCTAGCTGATATGTATACTGTACTTCTGGTGGTTCAGAACTCACCTTAACCAAGTAGGTCTTAGGCCAAATGACCTCAGCAGTTGGTGCAGAATATCGAAATAAAAAAAAAATATGCCTGATGGTGACTTACAACCGAGTCCATACGCTGTAAAAACCTCTGGTTTTTTTTCTCCCCATCCCAACTTGGATTATATTACTCGCAACGATCAAAATATCGAAATGATTAATACATCGAGCAAGAAGAAGCTAAGGAGGTAATATGTGTGACAAACATTAGTTTCTCTATGTAATTGCAGGAAATTTCAAACTTTGAACAGGACAAGAATATTTCTATAAACAGCTACACATACAAAGCATCCGAAAGGCAATAGGAAAGGAAGATAATTGCATTACTGCGCATTACCATGAAGCCCAGGGATTGTCATGTACATCTTTTATACATCGAAAACACCGAGCACGCGCATTGCATGCTGTTAAAAAATCTATCTTGACTCGTTTTATGTCGACTATCACACAAGTGTGGGAACGTGAAAATAGTCCGGCGTGAGAATACATAAATATTCTGTAGATTATAAGTGCGTGGACCGAGTGAAGTGTGTTTGGGCTGTAAAGCGACGAGAGAAGAGCAATAGAGACAAAGCATGGCTTGATTTTGGATGACGCGTAGTTTAAGGGATTGCACGTGGCCAATGAGCGTGAGAATGTCTACGAACGAGAGGGGGTGTGTGTAGGGATGTCAGGAAAGAGGGAGAATCTTAAGAGAGTATATAGGGCAGTCGAGAACGAAGAGTCATAGAGAGCAGTAGAGTAAAGAGAGTTACAGAGTACAGAGTCAGAGTATAGAGTAAAGAGTCAGAGTACAGAGTAAAGGGTACAGAGTAAAGAGTCAGAGTAGAAAACAGAGCAGAGTTAGTGTAGAGAAACATATTGTGTAAACTGTATCCTAGTAATAGTAATAAACTATCCATCTTTATCGACAGAAGTCACTGCCGGAAAAATACTTGAACCTAACCATCAACACAAAAAAAGGAGAAATCGTAATCAATCCCCACACAAGGAACATGTAAAACATTTTTGTCACAGGTAATGTTTTGCTGTTAGTTTTTTCTTTTCTTCCCCCTATTATAAATATCCGACAAATGCTTTTTTTTTTCTTGCTTAAAGACATCAAGATGTCTAAACTATTTTTTGTCAGCGGAGAAACTGCAGAGGCACGAAATATTCTGCGCCGACATCAACAATATATGTGTTATCCTACCAGACCCCACGAAGAAGGAGGACATCTGGATGTTTTTCAAGAATGCGAAGAACAAAGAGCACGTCTCGGTGGTAGTATACGCCGGTTTTGAGTACATCCTGAACCCCATCACGGACGAGGATGAAACAGCAACAACAGCAACATTATTATCGGGAGAGAAGAGGGCGAAGAAAACGCATGTGTACCAAAAGCATATTCTGTTTAATGTCGAATATTACATGCAGAATAGAATAGACTCTGCTAAGTCGCGTTACGTCACGTGTCGCTAATTAGATTGCGCCGAATGGTTCGCCCAACAGCTACATATGTTCGCGGAAGGCGTACAATCGGATTTGAGAAACATCAAAGTAATTGCGCCTTTGACGTAGAGTAAAAGTAAAAGTTTGCATAACACAATACCGCGCCCAACTGCTACATATGCGAGAAACCCTTTTTACCGGGCGAAAAGTTTTTGATAAGTTTTCCTTATATTTGAAGAAAGATGAGTTAACAATCTTCAAGGCGCAATTTTCAAATTTGAACGCCAGGCAAATGGAATCACTGATGCGCTAGGCGTATGACTATACGGATTCCGGTGCGAAATTAGAGAAGATATAATTGCCCAACCAACAGAGCTTTTACAACATACTGACTAACACCGATATCAGTGACGATAACTATAATTTTGTACAAAAGATATAGAAAATATTTGATATCAGGACTCTTGAGTAATACGACGAGTTATATCTGAAAACTGACGTACTACTATTAACTGACGTATTTAAAAATGTTCGTAGACTGTCTATATAGAACTTGACCTCGATCCAGCACACTACTATGCATTACCGGGATTCACGTAGAACGTAATGTAAACATATACGGGAATAAAATTTGAACTACTGACTGACCTAGACATGCTATTAATGAGAGCGGAATTCGCGGGAAGTTCTGTCAATGTTCCTACCGATATATTTACGTTAACAATAAATATATGGACACATACAAACTGACTGAGCCCTCAAGCTATCTCATGTACGAGGTGTGATCAAAAAGTAAGGTGACTTTTTATTTTTATCACAAAATATTTATTTATTCATAAAAATTTATGTTGTCCCCTTCAAAGTAATCCCCCTCAGATATAATATCCTTGTACCAGCGCTTTTTCCAATCCTTGAAGCACTTCTGATAAGTACTTTTTAGTATAGCCTTGAGCTCTTCCAGCGATGCAGTCTTTATCTCCTCAGTTGTTGCAAATCTCCGTCCTTTCATTGGTCTTTTCAGTTTTGTTAACAGAAAAAAGTCACAGGGGGCGAAATCCGGTAAACATGGTGGCTGAGCCATGATTGTGGTGTTGTTTTTAGCCAAAAAATCACTTACAAGCAACAATGTGTGAGCAGGTGCATTATCGTTGACACACGTCTCACACCCAAAACATCCGTTAGAATTGCTTGACATGAATCAAACGAGATGCCGAGATTATCAGCCACTTCTCTAATGTTGATTCGACGATTCCCCAATACTATTTTCTTTAATTCTTCAATATTTTCTTCTGTTGTTGTCGTGCTGGGCGCCCAGAACGAGGTTCGTCATGAACATCTTCTCGGCTTTCTTGGAAAAGCTTGTGCCATTTATACATATTTTTTTACTCAGAGTACACTCACCGTATGCTAGTGTCAACATTTCAAGTGTTTTCGAGCACTTAATTCCACTTTTTATACAAAATTTGATGCAAAATCTTTGCTTTATTTTTTTCGGCAGTAAAAAATCGCCGAATGCGCAAAACACGTCCCAGCTTAATGCCTCTCACAGACAAACAAAAGATGCTATATAGCTGAAATTGTGGACATATGTTTGAAAGAAGTGTACCAAATAAGGAAAAAAAAGAAAACGGAAATCGAGTGTAGATATCCCGCGAAATTCAAAAAGTAAACCTTACTTTTTGATCGCACCTCGTAGTATGGCGTAAATAATCTGTACGGTTCGGCAATGAGTGAATCTCTTCCAACGGATGGTTTCTGCTGGGTCAACGAGATTGACCATCCTAACGTGATGACTATGGTCGATGACTTGCCTATTCTCACATGCATTCATCGCTGCATCAGTTTTAAGCACTCTACCTGGTTGCATCCATACATCCAGTTAAATACCCACCTCAGAACTAATGCCAGTAATGTCTTTGAGAACAATTTATTAAAATTCATGAATAATGCTGTATTTGGGAAGATTATAGAAAATGTCAGGAAACGCGCAGATGTTAAATTAATAAGCAAATGGGATGGGTACTATGGGCCGGAAGCATTTATTGCTCTTCCAAATTTTCACAATCGAACAATATTCATGCAGGATTTTGCGGCCGTTCAATTGTGCAAGTTACATATTAAATTTGACAAGCCCATGTACATTTGTATGTCAATACTTGAGATTTCAAAAACCCGGCTTTCACTGCGGGCATATGAAGAGTGAGTATGGTGGTAAATGTATATTAATAAAGTGATATGGACAGCCTAATTTATCTTGTAGAGTGCGATGATATTTATGAACATATAGTTTACACAAGACAATATTTACAGTTAACTCAGAGTCAACAAGAAGGTCCTCGGTATAATGAAGGACGAGTGTAATTGCAAGATCATGCACGAATTTGTGGGTTTACGGGCAAAAATGTATGTTACAAGAACGATCGAGGCTAATGGACAAAACGTAAATGCGAAAAAAAGAGTAAGAGCGTTAAAATTTTGTGATATTGCGCTACGTCACCTTTAATGACTATGTGGAGTGCCTCAAAAATGGCGCTACGAATGTACAGAAATAAAATTTGAACTGTTCTCAAGAGCATAAGGTGCATTCAATACGACAGTCAAAAATAGCCTTAAATCCGCATGATTATAAAAGATATGTAATCACAAATTCATGTGCTACCCTACCATGGGGGCATTACAGAATAGAGTAGAATACAATAGAATAGAATATATACTATTTATAATATTTATTTATAATTTGTTCATGTTTATTTAATAAAAAAAAAACCTGTTTACAACACATTGTTTTTATCAAACCTCGAATCCGTTTCAATTTTGTAGCAATCAGATCTTACAACATGTAGGCGGAAACACGTTTGTGCCTGCATCGTGTAATTTAAATATTTGGGTTGGGGACTGAGGGTGGGTAATTACATATGTCATCACGTAGATGCAAAAACAAGTGTATCGCGTATTAGGGATGAGAGGTTGATTTAAAATCTCCCAATACGTGGACGGAAAGAAACAAGTCTATGCGTGCATCGCAATCGGGCCAGACGTAAATATTGCATGGCAGACTCTATCCCCATGACCCCTAGACTAGGGCACTGGACTTTAATCACCAGTGGTTAGAAACCGAAAAGGGCACCATGTAAATGGGTGAGCGATTTCAACCTCACCTTTTCTTTTGATAGACCAATGGCTTTCTATCCTCAGGGATAGATAGGGCGTGAGGGGGGGGGGGGACTGAAGGCAAAGACGGTCACTTTCAGTCCGACTTTTAAATAATAAACGTGGGTCTACAACGACGACAAAGGAAGCGCGACACGAATGAGGAATAAGAGCATTCACACACCTGGAAATAACAGTGTGCATGTGAAAGGGAAAATAATGTGAGACTTGGGCGCTATAATGGAGAATCTTTTTTTTTTAAGGTGGGGAAAACCTTCAAAAGGCAGCGTCTCCAATGCGCCCCGCAGGGCAGGACGGGAGACCTCCCCCCCCCGGGGGGGGGGGCGTCCTTCGCGGTCCTGCCCCGGACGGGCTCGCGAGCAGGGTAGTATGGGATTTTTACCCACTAAAAACCGGCACCGTGCTGTCCCTAGCAGGCTGTTGGTGCTGTAACGAACGCCGTTACCACCCTCAGGAAGTAGGAAAGAGATCGAAAGAAAAGAAAGACGATTAAGTCGCTCAGACAAGGCGACACAGCTGCAAAGGATCAACACGCGCAAACCATAAAACGGTCCCAAAGCTAAACCCAATCTAACGTACCCCTCGTTTGGG
>JBCFXI010002721.1:0-18072 GCA_038496175.1 Ampulex compressa
ATATATATATATATATATATATATTATCAATTATAAATTCATTATACCACATATTGTTACGTCGAAATCATCTTGTATTGTAAAGTATTAAGTTATAAAATATTAATTAATGTCAAATATCGAGATGAATCCATTATATACACCATCGAAAAGAAAGGGACAAAGGAGGAAAATAGATATCTCTACTTGGACATTTACTTACGATAGTAAACCGCAGTGAATACTACAAAATATTTTATAAGATTACAGAGCCATCATTTGGCTGCATCTGAAGTATTAGCGTCAGGCTAACGAGCTGGAACCTAATGATATCAACGTAACAGCCAAAGATAATCTCCTTTTAAGTGGGTCTTATTAAGTCGTCCGACATAAAGATCATTCATAGATGGTTATAGATGTAGGAGAGGGGTTATCGAAAAATGAAGAATATTTTAGGATGTCCATTCACTTTAGTTAGCAATCGTACGACCTTCGTACGCCTCCGATCTTCGCGACGCAATTAGTAACGCTCTGGTATACAATGATTCTTACATAGAGTATACAAATAAATTTTTAAATAAATTAATGATTGGATCTATGGTCTTTTCTGTTCGCAGGTTCCCTGGGCACTTCGGTGTTTGACACTGACGTATACCTGGTCGGTGCCAGCGGGGGAGTTTACGCCCTCCTCGCAGCACACTTGGCCAACGTCCTCCTCAACTACAACAACATGGAGTTCGGCATAGTTCGATTAATCGGCATCTTCGTCATCGGTAAGCGCGCTTCAGACCCTTAACTCAGCGCGGTCTTGTTAATTGCTTTCGATCAAATCCCGGGTGTCGGAAATTTCCATCGAATGGCCGACATGCACCGATCGATTTAAGTTTTACGAGAGTCTTATCAAATTTTACGATTTCTCGGGAGACCTCTGGACAATTTTCCGTATGATATTTAAACTTGATCATATATGCACCGTGTTTTGGGAACAACCGTGAAGCAATAGGTCGTAAATTAAATAACTTTAGCAGTCGATACTGGAAATGTAGTGAACCTTTTCTCGAGTTTCTCAGGTTTATACGTTTGAGTGGAATTTAACCGGCAAATTAGCCAGGAGTTACCATGCCTTAAATAGGATTTAGTAAATGTTATATAAAAGCCGATGGAAAGGACTAAATAATCTTCTAATTCTTCTGACGACCAGATAGCAAATATTTTTGGACATGGAAAACAAGTTAATCTTAGTATATGATAAAATCGCTACAGCCATTTGTTTTCATTGAACTGTATTCAATGCTATCGTATATTCAGCGTGATTTTTGTCTTGACAGAATTTTTGAGACAACTTTTATCTTTGCGAATAGTGCAATAACCGGGCCGTGGCGTGGAGTTTTTAATTAAAATATCGTTAACCAACGTCGCGCCAGGTCTCGGCATCGAGAACCACACCGAAATTTCGCCGACGTCGCGTCTGACCGCTATAAATAAGAGAAATGGGGTGGGAACTCCACCTCTTCTTTTTCAATTCCTGTAAGCGAATTATTCCACGCTCCAACACCTAGAATGTCGACGATGGTACTTGTTTCTTGTTGCCTTTAAAAAAGAAAGAGAGTACGTTTAGAACTAAAAATAGTAGACTACAGATAAACAAGAAGCACCAGTAATATTTTCCTCACTGATACTTCAGTTTTCACCTGAAATATATTACGAATTCAAGTTTTTCGTGGGATTGAAAAAGGATAAAATTTTTGAGTTTAGGGGCGTCTGTGCGACACTCCCCTAGACCGAGGCACACTGTAAAGAAACTAATTACAATTTTGATTTTGGTAACACCTTCATCCTTGATCACGAACCGCGATATTTCAAAAGGCTAATCTCAGAAATTATACACATTAAAATAGAACCACATCCCATAAACCTACAGATCGATATCATCAACCTAAATTCTGCCTATAGCAGTTTTGCGGATTTTCTTAAGTAACTCTCACCCAAAACATTATTCAGTTCACTTTTCAACAGTTTAATATTCCCGCCTTTCATCAACCTGGTTTTTTACCCGATCTTCTATAGAATGCCATTTCATTACCTCAGATTTTTTAGTTAGCAGTCTTAAGTATGAATGTTTAAAATCGACCTTTAACAATCTTCTCAGGACTCGATTACGACTAAGACCTTAGCCAGTTTTCACCTGAACTCACCTAGGAAATAAAACACATGGGTTACTCATGAGAGTTTTGTATAGAATTTTCAAATAATCTTCAATATTATGTATAATTCTTACTAATTTTGTTAAAGTCATGTCTTTCTTTAACAAGTGTTTCAATTGAAATGTCAAGGTGGGTGTTATAATTCAAATCTTAAAACTCCTTAGTATGTTTATCCACATACGTTCGATCACATCACCACGCATACCTACAATCTATCATCTGATCGACAGCATTATGATTTCAAATTTAACTTTAACTCTGAATTTATACACTAAATAATATCCCCTATAGTATTCACCTCGGTGTCTTTAGTTCAGTCTCTTGGCGTATTTCACATTATATTACATATATCCTAACCACGATTGTTGAACACATATATTAAACTTTGCTCAGTGTTTTTTCTATTGTATTTTTGTTTGTATAATTTAGCTTGTATAATATGTCTGAAGAGGCCTCGTATGAGAGCCAAAACGTCGTTTGAACTTAAACCGTTCTTTAATTTTCTGCCCACTTGGGAAAAAGAACACTGCTCGTTAAAACCACAGCTACAGTTATAATGCAATTCACCGGGCAAGAGGAATAGGAGCATTATGTCACGAGGCTTATCGAGTTAATGAGTTGATGGAGTTTTTAAGAAAAGGAGTGTTTAAATGAATAGGAAGCTCGTTCGCGGAAAAAGCTGTTTATTAAAGTATCTAATTCCATATACATCTTTTTATTTGAAGTTGCCTGCCACCTTGAATTTTAAATATCGGCTTATCACTCATCAAACAGCTTCTAGTCTTATCGATTTCTCCGATATGTAGTCAATTGCGCCTAGGATCCTTTGAAATAACCTCGAGTTAGGATGAATTGAGAATCCCGACGACCTTCCCAATACGCAGTTAAGAGCGTCTTAGTTTATTCGAGAGGCTCCAATCACAAAGGGTATGCTAACTAATTTCTGATATCAGCGATTTCTTCAGTACGTAATCGAGTGCACCTTGGATTGTTTGGGAATATCTCAAAGACTAAAAATGAGATGATAAAATAATCACTATAAATATAGCACTCTTGTGACTAAGTCTAACTATTAATAATCGAGAGGGGAAGGAAAATCGGTGTGCTTTGCCCCAAAACCTCAGTATTTATAATGAAAAAACTGTCTTTGTACTATCCGCTCTACTGAGAAAAATCCGTACTATCCCAGCGCGGTTTAGATTTCGTCACATACGCAACGAAGACAACAGGTGCGTTCTTAAGCATTCCTTGAAATTGGTGAAAAGCTTGCAATGCCGGATCCTATTTTCCGAACATTTAAATATTCAAGGCTCTCAAGGGTCATAAAACTATTCTTAAAAAGACAAGCTTATCAGTCGATTTACTATGGATGGCCAGGTAATGGTCAAGTTCGAATATGAAAATATGGAAATATATTTCGAAAGTATGAAAAATTGATTACCATAAATAAAATACAAATAACGATTAAAAGAAAATACAGAAGAACCTTTCGTTTTCACAGCTTTCCAGAAACTATCGAATGCCTAACGTTTCTTCACATTCTAGCTTACATGCATACACATATTCATTCGTTCTAAGAAACAAAACGCTCGGCATACCCGTAAGCTTTCGGCATCCACGATAAAACATCGAGAGAATTTTCGATGTCAAATATATTATGTTTTACTATAGCACATAATATTATTTAATTTTAAATAATCTCTACACGATCTAATCTCAAACGTCGACGGAAATATCCAGCACACGATGTTGACATTTTCTCCTAAATTTCTTCTCGTTTGCTCTGTATACATTCTAAGAATCTAGAAAAAAAATAGCATTCATGACAATGGAAAGTGACGTATTTATCTTATACAGATCGAGTGGTTGCAGTTTCTATGATAGCTCTCTAAAGAAAAACTTTTTTTGCTAACAACTTCGTTTAAATTTTCTACAAAACACGCTTTTTTCATTCGTTCTACATAGTAAATAAGATTGATTTTATAAATCTTATTGTTTATACGTTAGTTTTAATTGGATAACGACCTCACATTGAAGGTCGAAATGTTATGTATTTTCAATTAAAAGGTCAATAAAAGCATTTCTTTGAACACACAATTACGACTTTACACAAATGACAATCAGAATTCTCATGCCTGAACATTAATATAATAATAAATAGAAATCTCACATATTACTATATACATGTCGAACGTACGTCGAACACTCAGTATGGAAGGAGGAACTGTGAAGCCTAAAAATACTCGACGAGACGGGAGGTGAAAATCGGACAATCAAACGGTCGAGCAGGTTGCATTTGGCGAAAAAATCAGGGCGCAACGAGGCGATAAATTATTTGCTATTTACCCCCTCGAAGAAACGGCACCATCGACTTCGTTCTCCTACCTTACCGGTACGCCGGCGCCTGTGGAAAAAGCAGCTGAAGAAGCTGCTGAAAGGCTCTCCAAGTATACGACACTTTGAGGGCTTTCCACGAAATAGCCGGCGGCTCGTTTCTGCCTTCTCGCGTTTTCCACCCCCTCCCCTATCCTTCCTCCTTTTCCCCTCCGCGCCATTGTTTTCCTCCTGCCAGCATCGCTCGACGTTTTCCAAGATTTTTCCTGCCTGGAGGAACATCGACTAGTACTTCTACGTCGAAGTAGTTTATCATCAGAACACTCTATCCCGTTTCTCGGATGCCAAACTTCCGACTCGAATTAACGCTTTTTCTTCATTGACGACATAATTGACCCTCTATAACCTACGATGACTTCAATGTAGCGTGCCATTCACGTGCTTTTTCCTAAGCTGCTTATCTTTTCTTCCCAGATTAGTAGATTATTGTAAATCAAACAATCACATCGTTGCTCATTGAGTATTCCATTACTTACACTTACCTTTTTTTCCCCTTAAAGTTATGGCATTATAGAACGTGGCAGATTGAAATATGAGCAGAATTGTGATATTTCAAAGTGTACTCAAAACATTTTTTGGTACAAACAATCACCAATTTCTAATCAAATTCGTACAACGTAAGATAATGCACAAAAGTACATTTGTATTATAATTTCGTGAGTAAATATTGTTTTAACAGTGAAATTATTAAATAAAAAATGATATGGGATAATAAATATTTGTAATCTTTGTAAGCAGCTAACAATAGGTTGCATTAAAGATTAGTAACAGCCGGTTTGCTAAAATAGATATATGCTGATATTGTGTGTTAATACGGATTATGTGCGGTAATAGATCGATTATGAATTACGATTCTAATCGAGTGCGAAGGCCTGAATTGCTGAAGATCTTTTCAACGCGACGTTCATACCAAGTTTATCAGGATTGTCCTTCATTATTCGTATCTAGCTGCATACTCAAGATACAATACAGCTATTCCAAATTAAATTCATTCTTTTGGAAATCAAGTACTTTTACATATATATATATATATTATATTTAAAAAAACGTCAAATAATGTTAATTATCATACATAGCAAAAAATCAAACATTTAATTATAATTATTACAATTACATAACTACATACGAGGATGAAAGTATGTATGAAAACTGTGTAGATAATTCAGTAATTCAATAACAATAATAATTCAAGGAGAACCGTTTATAGACTAGGTTATATGTACTATATACATACGCTATATACATATGTACATATAACCTAATTTGTATACGGTTCTCCTTGATGTATTATTATTATTTAATTGCTGTAGAAGATTGAAAAACCTGTACAAATTCATTAAAGTTTCGACGATTATTAAACTACATTTAAACAAAAAAGGGATTACATTTAGATAAATACGTCGAAATATTTAGAACGCTTCGAAACTTGCGAAAATCCGAAACAGTCGCGCGTACGTTATAAACTTCCTCGTAAACATCGCATTTGCCCGGAGAAAATATAGGATTATCACTACTCCCTGCGATTGCATCGATCGAATTCCAAACTGCGCCGCATTATCATAATTGTGCGGTGGGGAAGTACTCGAGTCACCCCGGAGTTTGATATTTCCTCCTTTCCTAGGAAATTACAGACCGGCACGTTTTCCTTATGCATTACAATTTTGCAGATAGCCTTAACTTTTGGCAATTCTTTCCATGGCTATATTTGCGAATCTAGTATTTCTACATCCAACATTTAAAACAAATGATTAATAATCAAGTAATAAAATAATAAATAGAACACACTTTTTTCGTGTGCGGCTTTAACTTTGAAAAAAATGTTGTACTTAATTTTCGACATCGACTGCTAAACTGATCTTTTAATCTAGCACTCATTATTCTAACACTAAAAGTAAAGAGATAATAATGACCAATTGCTCGTTTTTTGGAAAAATTATTCCATTTTGATAATAGTGTATTTTCTATGGTTTTTGATAACCTTACTTGCGGTATGTTGCGGATTATATTCATCTTTTAATATTCCTTCCTTGTTCTCTTTATTTAAAATATATATCTTGTATACCTAAATAGGTTCCAAAAGTAATTCAGAGTTCTGGTCACAATGTAAGTATCGACATCTAAACAAATATTCCAGAGGTACTGCCAGAGAAATTCGACTCAATTTTTTCGCACGAAAATTGTAGTTTTTACCACCGCAATTATCTACACGTTCTGACATTTCCCTCATACTATTTTCTCATTTAATATTCTACCTTTACCACAACGCTCATTTACCATCAGACCCTCCTCTCCTAATTCCTACCTCCCCCTCTTATGTACCTTCCACGCCATCAAAATTCCTAGCGATCAAACCCTCGATTTCAAGGGTTACTCATTCAAAAATAGTGCCATCACACGAAGACTCTCGCTTTTTGATTCCAGCCAGCGCGGACGTGGGCTTTGCGATTTACGACAGGTACGCGGCGGAGCAGATGGGTCCACCGGTTTCCTACGTGGCCCACCTCACGGGCGCGTTGGCGGGCCTGACGATCGGCCTGCTGGTACTCAAGAACTTCGAGCAACGTCTCCACGAACAGCTACTCTGGTGGGTCGCTTTGGGTGTATACGCTGCCTGCACCATCTTCGCAATCATGTACAACCTGATGCACCCGGATTATCCATGACGCGAGGTCAGCTTCGCTTACGGCCACCCGAGGAACACGTAACGCGAAGCTGACTCCCGTCGCAGGAAGAGGAGGAAGAGAAAGCGGAGGAGAACCAGGAGAAAACTGTCGAACGGCGGTGAATGGAGGAGCGTTATCGGCACTTGGGGAGATCGATGCTGGCCGCTGATCGGGATGCTCACTGGCGCCGTTTAGAGAATTCTCTCGTGAAGACAGACCAGAGGAATATGGGAGGGGGGCGTTGGAGGTTCGACGCTGCAGGGATCGCGGATTCGATGGATGGGACTTGGTAGGCGAAAAGCAGGGGAGGGCGGATGTTAAGAGTGGAAAGAATGAAGATTCTAAGAGCGTGCGATTGTAACACCACCACGTATTTTCTGATAACAGTAAAGTAGAAGCCGCCTCATATATTGTGATTAAAGTTTAATCGAAGATCAGAAGAGTATGGAAACGTAACATTTTTACGTCAGTTGAGCCGATAATTCGAAAAGCCCAGAATCTGCATACAGACTCCGTTTATGAAACGAAAAGCATCCGTTTCACAAAAGAGGGCAAAAGTCATCTGCCTTCCTTTGGAGTTGATGTAAAATAAGTTAATAACGTTAACCTTGTACGCGGTGCAACCTCGTCTTCTTATAATTATGATCGTCGGAGATAAGACGGGTGGAATATGGAGCGACAGAAGATCTCTCGACGGAATGCAAGAATAATGAACATCTCGCTAGATCTCGACTTTGATCCTCCGTTGACGGAGCTAAGTCGAAGAGAACGCGAAATAACTTTTGAGGAAAGCGAAGGAGAAAAATAAGCTTGATTGAAGAAGGATTTCCATCACCTCGACAACGTCAATTTATCATCCTACTCTTCTATCTTGAATTATCCATAATTCTTAAATACTACCGTTCACCTTCGACGATGCAAGATTACTCCAAATATTAAAATCTTGAACACAGAAGAAATCGTTAAGCAACAACGGATTCCAACTATCGCGCAATGAAACAAATCATCCACGAAGATTTTCCCTCTAACATCATTTAAGCCTTTTC
Source organism: Ampulex compressa (assembly GCA_038496175.1). Taxonomy (NCBI): domain Eukaryota; kingdom Metazoa; phylum Arthropoda; class Insecta; order Hymenoptera; family Ampulicidae; genus Ampulex; species Ampulex compressa. The sequence goes on from JBCFXI010002721.1 coordinate 8,287, forward strand.
GTATCGCTCATCATTATTTCCTCCTCGACTCATCGTCGAAAAATCTCTACAGAGAACGAACTTTTACCAAGAAACCTCCACTGACCCGCAAATCGATCGTTAAACCAACGACTTATCGAGAAGAACGAGGCGAAAACGATGATCGATTCTGTCTGAAGATCATCAAATTCCATAAAGGAAGTACATTTAAATCCGATCTCATTCAACCGCGTTCTTCAGCATTCTTCTTCTGGCCGATTCCACGTTCTCCCGTGCAAGAGTCACCATTCCTCCACCTACCGAATGAAGGATTCCAAGGGAAGATTATTCGAACTCATACCTCGATAATGCGAAAATCCTGGCGTCGTTCGAGAGGATCGAAGAACGGGAGGGACGATGGCGAGGAAATCCTATCATCGATCGATCGATCCTCTCATGGTCGGCCGAGTTGTGGACATAAATCGTCGATCAATGCGGCGTATTACTGTAAATCGCATGGCCGGGGTCATTGAGGCGGTCGATCGCAGCTTCTGGACGTACTTTCTCCGGCCAAGCCACCAAGAGTCTCCTCGGCGGTGCTCCTGGAGCGCGTTAATTGTATACCAGTGTAAATAAATCTGTAAATAGTAGGCCGATAAGGGGCGAGCAGCGAGGGGCGCGTATTAAAACGGCGCCCGTGGAAACGGGGTGCGTGCCGAGTTCCAGTTCTAGTCTAATAATCGCGAGATCGTCGTGAGTGTTCCTAAAGAAGACGCCCAGTTATAGCATCCCCGACGAGGGGTGCGTCGAAATAAGGATACCGTACATTCGTTTAAAAGTTTTTCGACAATAAAGTCGAAGACTTCGATAATCCCAAATGAGTTCGACAAAGCTGAAAGAATTCGATAAAACTAAGATAATGCTGCAAGAGATCGATGAACGGCGTTACTGCTGGACATCTCGAATACCAACCTGGAACTTCCATGCGTATCCTGGGTTTCCTTCTCGAAAATATTTCGTTGGAACACCGAGGACAGCCCTGGTAGCCGATAGAGACGAATATAGGAGTCCAGGGACGAAGATAAGAAGAAAAGAGCTTTAACGTTGAACCAAAGTCATCCCGGTATCCGGTAAATCCCAGCCTGAAAACCTAGTTACCAAGATAACGAAAAGAGGAGAGTGCACAATATTCAATGAAGTCCAGTACCAGAGCCTAAAATTTTAGTATCAAGAGCTCGCTTCTGATAACCACGAAAAAGGAAAAAGGATAATCACATCGATACGATGCATAATGTTACCAGATCGTCTTGATATTTTTTGAAACCTGTACGTGATCTTGTAACTACTTACTGGTACAATGTAAAGGGATTATATCCAACCAACGACTGGGTACGGCTCTGCAAAAACCTTAGCGAGTCGAATTTCTTTTGGCGGAAGAACGCAATCAAGTGGCCCTCTCCCGAGTGAAATCGATTGTCAATGTTCACACGGAAGATGAACTCGTCGAGGATGCGTGTATCCTTATCGAGGACGAAAAAGGGCATCGGGAATGAAGTGGCGCAACGTTGATCGTTTTCGTTATTATTTACATTCGTTTGATTTACGCGACGTCGGTACCTGTTGTATGGGTGGAGGCACCCTCGAGTCCCAAGGGAGAGAATCGGCTCGTTCGCCCTTTCCACGGACGCTGATAAAGGGCTGTTGGGCGATACATTCATCCGCGACTCGCCCGGCGCTTTCTTTAAGTTATTCGATAATCATTAATCCTTCCCTCGTTCGCGCACGAGACACTTTTTCTATTTATTTTCACCTTTGCGCAAAATATACCGAGATACTCGAAAAAAAGCAAGACAACAAAACGAAGTATACTCAAAACTCGCGGGTATAATTCGTACAGTTTATAATTTGAGTGCCGCGTGAATTTTCACTGTCAAAAAATGTCATCTCTAACATTACAATCCACACCTTATCCTAATCCTGCGAATTTCACTGAGCTTTGCTGAATCAAACACATACTTTGTTCTCTTTAAAAAAAATTGCCAGAACCACGATGTATGTTCTTGGAAAAATCGTCTTGGAACGGCAAGTGCAAAATTGGTTCGATCATTTAAAAATATTGAACTAGACTCTACAAATCTTTGAAGGAAAAGAGGGAATAATCAGAAAAAGAAAATAAATTCATTGAACCATTCAAATATTGGAAGGAAATTATGGGAAATTTCGAAGAATGTATTTGAGGATTTTTTGTAACAAATTATAGAAAGTTCATTTTTACTGTTTCGGTGATTCTAGTGTTAACACTATAATTAACAAATCTTTCTTTGTGTATATGTTTGTATGGAGGAGAATTAATTTCCGTTAATCTTCCTTAATATCGACGCTGATCCACAGGTTACGGATTATTCTTTGTCGCTGCAAGTATTTATTTCTAGCTCTTCTCCCTAGTACAGATCTTCACGGTCGATTTCGAAATAACTCGAAAGATGTTATCCTTACATTTATTTCCTCCGTCATCAGAAATATCCTCGATCGTACGGCCACTGATCCACTTCCATCCACGTACACAGATACATCAAACCATTGTTTATCGAGCAATAAGGAAATGCAGAACACTGCATACGGCGGAATGACAGATGCGAAAAAGCAATCGATGAACAAAATATTCTCTATACTAAAAAAAACTGAGCCATTAAAGCAGAAAAGTATAACGGTTCTGAACACGGTATGTTAAAGTTTGATTATATTTCCATCGGGCAAACTATTTTTCTGTCAATATTGATGTACTTTTTCCACGTATCATCCGTTTTCCTTGCAACGATCAACCATCTTTCGAGGAGTTTTTTCATTTCTTCTTTCACCATATACCGAAGAATCAAACTTATGCTAAATGAAGGTTCACGACGATAAGAACACTAAGTCGCTTAAAAGGAAGCGGGATAAAATGCGAGTGATTAACAATGCTAGTCAATTAGTAACCACGAGGCAGCTAATGCCGAGCTCTGGCTTAAGGCGTCGTTATGAGTCGGTAGAAAGGAAAAAGGGACGGAAAAGAGGGAGTTTTGTAGGGTCGAGAGCGGTTTTCACGAAACGAACTCCCGAAAGGCCGCGACAAAAAAGTATTTAATGACACTTATACACCGGGAAAATTACGCGTCCAAGTATTAAATGCACGCAAGGCAAGAGTCGAGTTCTATGCGTAAGCAAAGCGACTTTCTACCTGTCTATGCTTCATGAGGAGCCCCGAGTTTCACGTCTTTCAAACTCCGACAGTCTGAGATCTTAGGGTACTCTTACGCAACATCACAGACGACGCCGGACAATTACGCGCCGACAATTACACACCGATAATTAAATCCGCGACTCAACATGCGTGCATATACACACACGCATATAGCCAGGTATATTTGTAATTTTTCGAGCACTATGTGAAAAGTGCGAATTTCATGAGATTCTTAAGAGGGGCATTTGCTATATTTTGTACGTAACAACCCCAAACAATTACGAAAATTCCAAATTTCATGAAATTTCATGAATCTTGCAACGTTTTTCTACGCAGCGTTGCGGGACAATTGCACGCGGGAAATTAAATTCCCGGCTCGACCTATGCGTAAGTATAATCCTGTGAATTTCAGTTATTTCCCACTTTATAAAAGATCTCCAAAGTTCATAGAATTCCGGGTAGGAATCTTCCGAGAATGATGCCAAATAATTATGCGCCGGTAATTAAATCTACGAGCCGAGAGCGTACGTAAATAAAACCCGGTAAATCTTGAATTCCTCCCGCGTCCAAATACCACGAAATCTCGAGTCCGAGATCTTGTTACATTTGTACGCAACAGGGAGGCTGGGGGCGGGGATAACGTCGGACAATTACACGCCGATAATTAAACCCGCGAGTCGAAGTGTACGTAAACAAACCTCTGGCGAAGCTCGAATTTCTAGGTCCCAGTTTCACGAGGGCACCAAATTCCATGAGATTTCCACGCCGCGATCATCAAACGCATCCTTGACATAAACTTGATCGCGAAAGTTTTCACGAGTGCGTTTGCACTTTAGCCGAAATCGGATTCTTTAGCCTCCTCAAGGCCTCTGAAACACACGTGTAACGTTTAACTCAAATTACCAATAACCTTCAGCGGCCAAATATGTGAGTAATATTTTCTTCGTGCATCATTATAGTTTTACTGGTGACTTTCGTTTCCTAAATCAACACATAATCGGATAGGAAATCAAATTATACTACAAAACTATATTTAAAAAACACACCATAAAATATTTATCGCTGAGAAGGGTGAAATTATCTTTACCTCGGTGCAAATAAATGACTACCTTAGACGACCTGTACATTCCACTGCGTGTTTTCCCCGCGGAGATTCGCAAGGCAAATGTCATTTTCGTAATCTAAATCGATTTCCTCCGAAAGCTATCAGTGTCGTAGTTCTTATCGCCCTACATTTAAACTTTCCTACGGTTTTTTATTTTTTTGTTAGCCCTTTCTTTTGTAAATTCACGAACCGCTCGAGTACTGCAAATCGATTTACTTTCACCATATACTTCCGCGAATACCGCTAATACCGGTGAGGAATCGCAATTCTTGCTATTTCCGCAACAATTTTTCGGAATTCTACTCGCGAAGTAAACCGGGTATTATTACGTTAGAGTGTAAATGAATTAAGGTTAAAACTAGTTTGTCACGTTCCTTTGTACCGTAGATACGACACTTTGCATTGTAAATACCAGTTTCCGTTACTTTGAGGCCGCACAATGTCGACGATGTTTCGCGTCACGGGACGCAACGACGTCTCGTTATTTATTGCCCTGACGACGCTGCTGTAGTTATTGTAGAAAACAGTCTAATCACAAACTTCGATCTCGATTCGTTAGTTGCACAACACTGACATATCAAAATACGTTATAAATTTGTATTGCAACAAAATGGTGATATTTTTCTGAAAACGCGCTGTAGTGAGGACAAGAAAAAAATTGAAAAGAAATCGGAAATAGGTTTATTCTACCCTGTTCAACTGTTCTTACATCAATGACGTCCTTTCTGTTCTTTCATTCTACCATTCGAACGATCACGGCCAATGAGAGAAACCGGATAAAATAATTCCACAAGTTCGTGTAAAATTTCACCCTTCTTTTTTTGCGTTCCCCATCACGTGGATAATGCGACGTCACGATCATAATAGAGAAAACGTTTACCGCCGATAATCGATGCATTATTAAGCCCCCGCCGGCCTCCGGGACAAATAATTATCCGGGCGTACGTCGGGCATGATCAACGATCCGAATGCGTTAACACGTTTCCGGTACCGTGCTTCATTTTCCCGGTTTAATTCTCCCGAGATTTAATTTATCGCGCATTAACGAACAGATTCTCTACGCCGTGCTGCGATTGCAACGTTCTGCGCCCGATACGAAGTCCACGGTACGGTCCCCACCTTTGTTTCATAGAAGAATACGATGGTAACGAACCCATCGAGATTACGCTTTCTTACTCGTTTTTTCTCGTCGCTCAACGATTCGGACACCTTAACAATCTGTTTTGCGCCCAAACTCAATATCGTTGGACCATCAATAATTTATCTTTGTCTCTTGGATCTGTTATAATGTGTAGGAGAGTATAATAGGAATACCATCACTTTATTAAATTACTGTTTATTTTTATTTCTAATTGTACCGTGCGAATAACGCAATATATTTATTTCTAACATCGTGTAACATCTTCTATTATTTTTGGGTTTGGATTTTTTCCCCGATTTTTATTTGCACAAACACTTTTTGTTCGACGCAGAAGGAAGCACCCTTTCCGATAACAACGCCTCGCGATGATTCCGATGCTGGACATCGTTCAGAACAGTGGCTTTGTTTAAATCCGTGTAGCGCGAGAACAACCGGCTTGGCCGATTTACGAGGATGCGTTTGAGGATAGGATACGGCCAGCTATTCGCTTGTGAGGGGCAAACAGTGAAAATCTGAGTGTTAAAATCCATTGACTGAGACTAGAGACTATATCGTTCGTTTTTTTTTAAATTTTGTTTTTGATCGATGCGCCTCATCGAAGCAACGGGATCCAAAGGTTCCGCTGCTTTCTGCATCAATACAATTTAACACTAAACTTATCACTGAGTTTCCAGACATATTTATACGAACTAAATATATCCTGAAAGAAAAAGAAGACAAAGGAAGTATTTCAATTGGTTAATATATCGATTTATACACTGCAACAAACATGTCAAATCACAGAAAAAAAAACCCGTTTTAAAGTTCTACAATTTTTTACAAAGAAATGTCTGAGCGGTTATTTTGATCGGTCTGATAGGCTTAGTGTTGAAAGGTCCGTTACGTTATAGGGTAATACAATTTAAACATTTCACCCCCTTATCCATCGAGACGATCTGATCGGTGTAGTTGTTTCGTAGGTTAACAGGATGTAAACGTGTAGTTGCGGTATGAACCGATACGATTTAAAAGTTTAGTAGATTGACACGATCCAAAGGTTCGGCCAGCTCGTAAATTGACACAACCCAAAAGTTTAGTTACCTCATCGGTCAACAGGATCGAAAAGTTTAATCACCTCATGGATTTTATATTATCCAAACGTTCGAAACACCTCTCGACCCTAAAACCCGCGATCGATTCTGATGAATCTCATGAAATTCGCATCGAGCCTATTGAGCCCGACTCCACCCTCGAATCGGAACCCGATCAATGCTTTTATTTATTTAGAAACTGCGCCAGAATTCCGAGTGACCTTGTTATCACGATTAAGCGCAAAACTTATACACCTTTATCGGAATATCTAGGATGCTTGCTAATTATTTTCAGTTTTAATAGAACTAAAAGTCAAAATTAATGGAAAGTAAAAGGGTAAATACCTTTATTGAATTAGAGTCTTTTTCTTTTTGGATTCGATTGTCTTCTACTTAACTCTAAAACCACCAGCATCTCGACATATTTAAATGCATTACATTTATCTTTATAATAAAAAATGGGGGTAAAGACGAAAAATGAATCGAATAAAAGTATCGAGTTAATTAAATATTAAGAGCCGCCAATGAAAAATCTAAGAAAATGCAGACACATAAATATGACTCATATGGAGAAAAAATTACAAGCAAATCATACTTACTGCTTCGGTAGTTCTAATGTTATAAATCATACTCGACACATTTCTGCAACCTTTGCATGATTCTTAACAAGTATCCGTAATTTCATACTTAATATCGACGTTTAACAGGCGTCGTTAATTTTTGTTCGTGAAATTTGTCCTGTGATCGATTCTGCGTGGATTTTCGACGAATAACAGAAGATTTTCCAAGGTGGTTAGAAGCCTATCAAACGATACTTTCAGAACTATTTATATTTTTCGATCACCGTCACAAGTAACGAACAAACGTTCCAAGTAAGGATCGTTCTTTCGAGATTGACTTTGCTGTCTTCAAAATTCAAAATACATAATTGCAAGCATTAATCTTTGTCTTCCTCCATCCCCGAATTTCCGCAAAAATACTACGTCTATGTACTGGGGTAGCAATTGCAAAAAATTCCGGAAACAAATTCGGAGTTACGAACGAAATCAAAGTTCGCGAGAGTCCTGTGAAACGAGTTCCAATATTTTTCAACGGGACCGAAGAAAAATAATCTCTTTCCGCGCGAACAAGTCGTCCCCCACGTTGTACAAACAGCGGGATAACAAAATGTGTTTACGGTCAGAAGTTTCGAGTCGCGGATACAGGAAAAAAAAATAGATACACGATATGTAACGCGAATAGTGACGGATATCAAAGTCTTCAAATCGCCCCGAGCTTACGTGAAAAAATCTCCACAAAATATTACAGGAGGGCAATAAAACTTAGTAGTTTCGAACACCTTCAACGATTGTCCTGACAAAAATCCTGAAAATTCCTTGATAGTTCCAAAACCACGCGATAACACCACTAACTCCATAAACTGGTTCCTACATTTTTATTGTTATTATCTTACTTACTCAGCTTGTCTAATATTTACCTATTCTCACAATAATTATTCCCCAAATTTCGAATAAGTTCAGAATCTGTCAAAATTTCAAGGTTTTGTAATACTATAAATAACATAGTCGAATCGAAGTGATTTGATTCTTCGGGGTTGAACTAAAAGATGAAGAAACATGGGGATTAGAGCTAGAGGTCCGATAAATGTGGGATCGAAAACTTGCCGTTTCCTACGGGTATAAAAGACGAAATTCAAGGACCTCTCACGTATTCAACGCGTACGAAACGCATAATTCCGTGCTGGCTTGCTTTGACTGCGATCGCGGGGTATTAAGGAAAATAATTAATCCTCTATAACCCGCAATGACCTTAAAGTAACCTTTCGCTTACGCACTTTATCCCAAGTCAGTCATCATTATTCGTCTGATTCATAGATCATTGTAAATGAAAAAGCCCACTCGTCAATCGTCGGGTGATCTACTGCTTATACCCTAGCCTTTTTCATTCTCTTTAAGGGTACCAGATTACGCGAAACGGGGGATTAAAGTATTTTCAGGGTGCTGAAATCTGGAAGAAACGTTAGTTATAGAGGATTAACGGGGTTAGAGATCTGTCGAGGCCCGAAGATCAGCGAGAAAATAAAATCCTAAAGCTCGCACCGATAAGAAATTCGGATTTGCCTCGTCAAATGAACGGAACTGGGGGAGGAAAACTGATATATAGATATCCGGAGAGAGAGAAAGAAAGAAGCGTGGAAAGCAAGCACGCACGAAAATACGTTATCGATAATTAACAGTACGGTTTGTACGGCGAAACATTTGGATGGATTTGCCCATGAAAAGAACACGTCGAAAAAATGTATCGACATCCGGCCGAAAAGCTCCACGATTTGGGATGCAAAACTAGTCGCGATAAGCCGGAAAATTTCCGACCCCTCGCATCGAGACCGTTCCTTCGATGATGCTCCTGCGAGCTACGAATTCGCGTAATCATCGTTACACGCGATTTCAATGATCGTCCCCAGTGAATATCGAAGGGAAACGTATGGCGGACTCGAGGGGAGAAAAGTGTTGATTCGATGGTGAATTATCGGGCAGATCCAGCAGATAATTCCGCTCGGTGTAATTATAATTTATACTACCTACGGTCAGTCACAAATGTCCACAAACCAAAGAGGTGGAGCTAGTAAAAGAATTTTCCGAGCGATCGATATCATTATTGTAATTATAATTATCGTCACTGTCATTATTAATATTATTATCATTATTATTATTATTGTCGTTACTATTATTATTATTACTATTATTCTCATTATTGTCTGTAATTTATTCTTATTATCGTCGTCCTCATCGTCATCAAACAGCAGGCCGTTGACGGGCGTTGTCATCGTCAATCTCAGCCGAGCGTCCTCGATGATCGAGCCGCTACTCGGTCGGTCGACTAATTGGTTATCCTTCTTACTGTACAAAACGTGATAAATAATCAGTCCTCGCCTAGACGTTTCGCATAGTATTTCCTTATGCCGTAAGGCGTAAAAGAGTGATGGGACGGTATTTAAATATTAAAGTAAAAAAACTACTTACGTATACACGTGTATGCAGATACACACATACACATACACGCGAAAAGCGCATGCTGTGCGCGTATGTATATGTGTATATACATCTACATCTATATATCTATACATATATTTTTTCGAAGAAGAAAGCGATACACGTTATTTATTATTTTCGTCGAGCTTAGGCGCCGATGGGAGCTCGATAGCGCCTCGTAACCGCGTAATAATAATTATTTATTCGAAACGGAATGTACAAAGTTGAGTGTATATATATACATTTATATGAATCTATGT
>JBCFXI010002722.1:0-18055 GCA_038496175.1 Ampulex compressa
CATATCGAAAGCATAAACGATATACAGCTTGTTGCACAGCCGCACAACCACGGCGGGTTATATTGCATCGTGCCTTCAATACGGCCTCAGTGTAATAAGCTGTATACACATGCAACACCGCATATAGATACATATATATATGTGTACATATATATATATGTATATATATAATCTATTTACCTACATGGTTCTCATTATATTCAGCACTACACAGATCGCTTAAAATATTCAGCTTAAAACATTCCAACTTTATCGCAGATAATCCAGCCCTGAAATTTATTACATACATTTTTTCACGCCTATTACATATCTATTATATGATATATATATATGCATGCGTTCTACTCTCACGAAGTATCCCCCACCTGTCTCAGGGACGAACTGTCGTTTTTTTTTTCACCCCGAAAGACAGTGGTCCGGAAAAAGGGGGAGGTAAAGAGAGGGATAAAAAAAAGGGAGGACGAAAAGAGAGAGGGGGGAGGGAAGAGAGAAAGAAAGAGAGAGAGAGAGAGAGGGAGAGAAAGAGAGAGGGGTTAAAAAAAAAAGAAAGGGGGAGAAAGGAGAAGATATTCCCGCCTCGCTGCCGTCTACGCTCCACGGATCTGATTTATCGCGAGTACAATGCACCGTCGTAGCGAGCACGTAGATATCCTCCGTGCTGCATTGTTTAGTTTGTTAAATCAATTTGTATCGCTTCTCGATTCGGCCAGGAGGGCATTAGCCCCCTCTTGTAACGTTACCGCCAGCGCGGTTGGCGAAACGCGGATGGGGCTGCGGATTGTATTGGCAGCGAAGTGAGAATATTGGATCGCATTGAACCGTTGACCGCGGAAGCTGATTTGACAGGCGGAATCGATCGAGCTCGCCCGCTCGAGGATGCGCTCCTCGATTCTGCAAATCGCGGAACACCTTGACTTAGCCGTTCGAGCGCTGGCGGGCAGAGAATCGCGGCTTCCGCTGGAAGCGAGAAGCTTCGATGGCGGAAAGGCGAATGATATCCGCGTATTATGATTCTTTATTCTTGACAGACCTCGGATTCGTGCATGGCCATTGAGAGTAAGAATAGCATCCGGAGGATTTTAGTTTCTTGCATTTCTTGCACGTTCATCTCAATCGAGAGCCAAGGTCCTGTCGAGTCGTTCGAGTGCGCGGAGGTGAAAAATCGCGGTACTCCTCGAAGCGCGCGAACTCGGAGAAATGGATATAAGGATGAACTTCGAGCTTTAATTTTCTTTTATCCAAGTCATTTACCTTAATACATTGAACGCCGATTTTCCTACCGCGATTTAAATGCTGATTTCATTACTAAAGAGGATTTATCGTTTGCTTCTTCATTCGCTCCGATGTTACGATTTATGTTATAATTATATACTGGGCTATATCGTAGTTTTTGTCGAACCTTCAGGTTTTGCAAGGAGGAAAAGCAGCCGACATGAGGCTAAAATCTTAACGGTATACAATGTATTAATGTCTATGATCGATTCTTCTTAATTCTTCACATTCTTATGCTTATTCTCTGGAATTAAAATCGGTTACAATAAGACATCGCATCAGCCAGCGATGTTCCAATCCTCGGTTTCACCGGATATTTCATACTCGTTCGATCGGCAATGTCAAAGTGTATTGCACGGCACGTAAAACCTCTAGCGACAATCGTCAAGATTTACAATCACAATCAGCGTTTCGCGCGTCAGCGGCTCGAAAAACGGTCCGACTTTTGGAGACCCCGATATATCTATGATTTGTAACAGTCGAGTTGCGGTGATGCGAGGCCAAGTTGTAACGGAACAAGGAATCGGAATAGTAGGCATCCGGGTGTCCGTGGACAAGGACTCCCGATTTGGATTCACCCTGACCAGAGCGGATGGATGGTAAGGAATATTTCATTATTTCATTACACTTATCTCCATATCCGTGTATTACATCGATACAAAAGCACCGTAATATTCTAAACAATCAGACATAGGACAATTTCGATATTTTAAGCGTTACGATATTTCCGAGTAATCTAGTAACAGCTCGTATTTGGTAATAATCACGAGGGAGCACTCTACATCGGTTTATCTCGAACAAGTGCACTCTTATTAATGCAAAGAATAAATACAAAGTACAGAAATGGCCTCTATTAATGCATACAAAAAACAGCGACAGCGAAGGACGTGAATCAAAAGTCGAGAGATAATATAAAACCTGTCCTCATCGCGTCTAATGATCGAAGGCAACTTTTTTGTCATCGTGCGATACAAGAAGCTGGAAAAGTAGGCAAAGAATATTCAAGAATGCTTCGATGAAAATTATGCGAAATAAGGCGAAGGCAAGTGCCTCGTAAATAAACACCGGCTTGCGTTGTAACATAGATTTGCGGCTGTATTGCTTAACGTGTGTATGACATTAGCATTTCCGCGCGATGGGCACCGGCGTGTATGCTTGGACGTCCTCCGTAATAGGATCAGGCCTGCATTGTAATGAAAGGAGGGGGACGGGCACATCTATATCGGAGAACCATATAGTAATCCTGGTGAGGATAATCCTGAAACACGGAGCTGAAGGGGCTAGGACAGTAGACCACATCAAAGTCGAAGCTAATGATGTCGAAAGCCAGCTAATTACTCCGCGCAAACCTGCGTGATTAGTCTGACCTCCGCCCACCGATCGCGCTAGAAATTTTCGCGGGGATATACCGAGCTGCGGATGCCGGACTTTGGTGAACGGAATCCGAACAAACTCGTAAACGAACGATGTTTCCAAATCCACGCTTCAACATAATCCGACGCGGGGTTGGCTCAATGCAAAACCATCGGCCGCATACTCTCAAATTCGTATTAACGAATCACTGATATACCGCTGGAAATGCCAAAAGTTTACTCATCGATGCTGGATACTCGGTGTAAGGATAATTCCGCTCGTCGTTTGTTACTGTGTGCCTATAAAAGGCGCGAGCATCGAAAATTATGACATTGCATATGTCACTTTGATTAAATATACTGGAAAGTATTCAATTTTGCAATCGACATCGTGAAACAGCAAGGAAATGATAAGGATTAGGAATGGACAATTCTAATCTACCATGACACAACGCAGGACTTATCGTTACGTGTCTAGTAATTTAAATAATCCTTTCTATGTGCGTAAGAAATTACAAGAAGTATATTTAGCACGACAAGATTGGTCGTTCAGAGACATTGCTGGGAGAATGAGAGCAGCTCAAAGTATCGTCTTGAAGGCTCATTAATGGTTCCGTCTAGACGCAGATACTGCTAATGTCCGATAACATTCTCGTTAGAAAACAGCCCCATTCCCGAATAATATCGCCAACTGAAAATCTCTCCGAGCGGCGACTCGAACATGAAGCTCGTTAAGGCACGAACGACTCCGATATTTTTCCAGCGCAGAAACCAAAGGGAATATTAAGGAAGGACCCAGCTCGTTGTCGACAATTACGAATATGTAATAAGGATGCTCCGCGTGAAGGGCGAAAGGCGTAAATACACGAGATCCTCCTCGATCGTTACTACCAATGGCGAGAAGGACTATGCCGAGAAAACGGTTGGATTGAATCGCAGAAAACTCGGAAAGGGCATTATCCTGGTTACAAGAGAATCGAACGCCATCGGCGATATTTCATGGCGATAAAGAAGGGCGGCTCGGTTGGCGGACCTACGAAAACAAAACTCGAACTCGATTATAACTGAAAATCGGGATCAAAGTATTCGAGGGAAGCAAACTATTCGGGGCAGTTAGGACGCTAATGGAAACATTGCGAATGAAAGTTTTCGCCTTATCTATCCCAACTCCGGGGCATCCTCTGATATTCATGCACGAGCGGAGCCAATGCATCGGCCATTATCGATCGGCTAAACCTGATGTAATACAGATAACTCACGTATAACACGGTCAATTCGCAACGCGATATATCAATATCGTATGGATACGAAATGAACTTTTTTTTCACACTAACGGAACACGAGTAATCCGCGTATAACACGATTCAATGTCACGGTAATTGCATGGAGATGCTGTTACAACCTAATGATTCGTAACATTTTGTTAAACGTATACACTACGAGCGATACGCGTATAACACGGTTAAATTGTATCGTGCTGTATCGAAATCCTGTTATTACCTTCTATACAAAAAAAAAGAGCAGAGATTCTAAATTTGTCAATTCCACTCGAAATATATATACCACGCAAGATTCATCCATCTTTTCAAACCGTCATCGTGCCAAAACCATATAACAAACGTTCCACGTCGCGTAAGGAAATCCCAAAATTCCGCGTTTACATTATTCTCGAAACTCCATAAATCAAATATCGTGTCGCGCAAATATCCTCCCAATTTTTTGCAAAGTATTATTTTCAAAATTGCGTTATCGAGGAAACGTGTTACGCGGGCTTTCCCGCAATTTTCGTGCCGCGTTATTTGTCGTTCCTATTGGGTTATATCAAAGCCGTGTTTTTAATATACCCTGTGGCATGAGGGTTACCTGCACCAGAGGCGGCGTAGTTTCAAATGCATTTACGTACTTTGATCAGGTTCGACGTGCTGGTCAACGGCGGCGGCGCCGTGACGCTTCAATTCCAGCGTAGCCCCTTCAATCCCCTCACGAGGACGGTGTTCGTGCCCTGGAATCAAATAGTGGTGCTGCCGGCAGTTGTGATGACCCTTAGCAAGGAAGGCGAGCCGTATAAATCTAACCAACCCCCCAGTCCAGCTGTCGGTAAGTATTAGCCCTCGAGTATGTATCATTCTCTTGCTTTCCCTTTGCTCGGTATACTTCATCGTCCCCTGAAAAGACTGGCATTGCCCGTTAGCGTTTAATCGGTCACACGATTCGCGAGGGGCGAGGATTTTTAATCGTAACCGCAGTATCTTGCGCTTAATACTCGTGCTTAATTGTTGTAATAACTTGGGTATACTTGTTTCGATTCTACGATATTACGCTTTGTGGTGTATAGTGATTTTAAGGTTGTTAAGTGAGCTCTGTGAGCTTATGAGCTTATTGACTATCAGCGATCATAATATATGTAGAGGTTTTGCATATGTTCTACGGTAGTTTATTGCATTTAAACATTTTTATTTTTAATATATTTAATTTTTATAATTTTATCTTTTTATATATTTTTTAATAATTTTTTTTATTTTGGTAATAACCGGCGATCGAGATATTTGATCGAGATTGAACTATAATATCGGATAAAGAGCGTTGGTACAATGGAATTCAAGCAATTCACCTCAATGTACTCATGCATGGATCTACTCACGATCATTCGTCATCGATGCAAACATCAAAATCATCCAATTAATAGCAACGCTTTATAATCATTATAACTTCGTCAAGGGATTACGATGAATTCTTCGTTATTTTCTCGTACGATCAAAGGTGTTCGAGGATATACGGGCGCTTTTAAAATTCGCGAACAACCAAGTCCAAAGTTCAGGGGTCTCGTCCACGTCTGTGCCGTCTTTGTTCCGTCCTTAAGTGTTTTATGTTTTGCGTTTCTTACCATTTATGGCGTACAATATAATAGGCTTCCCAGGGATTTCCATGGGACTCTTTAGCGAGCACGGGCCGTGCTTGGAGCACGACCACGAAACTTTGCGGCCCATCATCGTTAGCACTTGGATGCCGGAGAAAGTGGGCGGACTGCCTGGGAAAAGTTTGGTCTTCGCCGAAAGTCAGGTAAACGATGAGAATGGTACCTCGTTATTTTCTTTCGTCGGAGTTGAAACGACTCCGTTAATAAATGGGGTGAACAATGATTGGGCGGCCGCGTAATTATGCAAATCTTGAAAAATGTATCCACGACCATATCGGTACAGAAATATGAAACTTTTTGTGGTATATAAAATATAATGCTGATATACAAGGGTAATATTTTTTTTTTGAGGGAGTATCATTTTTACACGACACTTTCTTCCAAGATTCCCTGGCAGATTTTGATAAAAACGGATTAAGGTAGAATATACATCGAAACGTATGAACCATAAAGAGTAATGAAAATCGTCGATTTAAATAAATATAAATCGGTTTTTAATACGCAAAATATTTTCCTAATGCAAAATAATGCGTAATAATGCAAAATACTTTCAGCCACGAAAATTTCACGTCGAATAAAAAAAAACGCTTTTTACGCTTTCCGTAGCGTAACAAATTTATCCTAAAACCCCGGCGTAAGACGTAACTTACGGCGGTGTCCGACGTTACTTGCAGATCGTGCAGGAGAACATCGCAATTCCGGGCTCGAACCTCCACTTGATGTACCAAAGTAGCCAGGCTGCCGGATACCTCTCGACGGTGAGAATGCAGCTGACCGGTCCGTTTATTCCAAAATCGCTGACACACGTCCACGTGCACGTGGAGATCGAGGGGTCCCTCCACACGAAAACATACGAGGCGGATCCAAATCTCACCCACACGTTCGCCTGGAACAAGAGGAACGTTTACAAGCAGAAGGTGTACGGCGTGGCGCAGGCCAGAATCTCAATCGGGTACCAGCATTCCACTTGCCCGTCGGTTATATGGGAAACCCAGACGGCCACTTTGCAAGGATTTGACGTCGATATCTCCGACATCGGGGGCTGGGGCCTCGACATCCATCATCATTACAACTTCCACGAGGGTATACTGCAGAAGGGCGACGGCTCCACGCTCCACTTCAAGCAGTACCCACGCACGGTTAAGGTGGTGATGGGCACTGGCCTGCAGAGGAACCTCGTATGCGAGAATTGCGACGGCCTGGCCAAGGACGCCAGGCTCCTGACGCCGGTCGCGCTCACCAGCGGCCCGGACGGAAGCATTTACGTTGGCGATTTCAATCTGGTCCGCAGGATCACACCGGAAGGAAACGTTTACACGGTCCTCATACTGAGGTAACTTTGCATTTCACTTGCGCGCGCACGATGATCTACGACAGGAGCTAAGGCCATGGCATTGCGAGTGGAAAGTGGAACCTCCACGTGGAGAAAAAAAATTGGACTTTAGTGTCAACTCGTCGCCTCGAAATTTTTTAGTACACAAGCTGTATATGAGGATCGTTCGAAAGATCTCGGGTATTGCGAACGTGTAGCTTGTGAGAGTCTTCTTCTTATACAGTCTTCATTCTTATTATACAGAACGTGATGTGTGGACTTGTGGAGCGACATTTACGATCTTCTTTGGTTAATGTTTCGAAAATCAAGGATATCGTTGAATTTCAAGGATAATAATTTAACAGCGAGTAATTTGTGATGATTTTGGTCTTTTTGTTCACAGCGCGACGCAAGTAGCCTACCAGTACTACCTTTGCGTCTCACCAGCCGACGGTCATTTATACATAAGCGATCCGGAAAAGCATCAAATATTGAAGGCCCTCTCGTTGGAACAAGTTCAAGATCCGAGCATTAATATTGAACCCGTCGTCGGAAGCGGTGAGAGATGCATCCCAGGTGACGAGGGTCACTGCGGGGACGAGGGTCTGGCTATACGCGCCAAACTAGCTCATCCAAAAGGTAAAAAATGCCACTCACCGGTTCAGTGTTTTAATTCAGAGCAAGATTGGCCGTTAAGGAATTACTCCTTTGGCACGATTTTAGCCATCATCTCTGAACGTCTCGATACGATCAAAAAAATACGATTATGAATACGATCGATGGAATCAAAAAAAATATTCTATATAATTCCCCTTAATCATACAAACAAATTCCTTGCGATCTGCATAGAAATATCAATCCTGTTCACATTGCTAAAACAGCAGAGCACAAAATACTCTTTCATAACTCAAATACTCCCACTGTCCCTTCGCGTAAGCCGCATCATTATACGATAGCTTCTTTGATATCCAACGAATCACCTAGAATAAACCCCCTACTGCGCGCATAACGCTCAGCGTATTAACGAGGGAATGCCTGATCACTAGGAATCGCCATCGCAGCCGATAAGACCATGTACATAGCCGATGGGAGGAACATACGAGCGGTCGATCCTCACGGCATTATACACACCCTGGTCGGCCATCATGGCCACCACAATCATTGGTCGCCAGCTCCGTGCGTTGGCGCTATACCAGCTCATCAAGCTCAGCTTCAATGGCCAACCGGCTTAACGCTCAGCCCCCTGGACGGCTCCCTGCACTTCATCGACGATCGACTCGTCCTGAAGCTCACCAGCGACCTCAAGGTCCGCGTAGTTGCTGGCACGCCTCTCCATTGCACGAGCAATGCCAACGACGGCGAGGTCGTCAAGTCCAACGCGACCATCGTTACGACGACCAAGAAATCGGACGAGGTCCTGGGCTCGGTGCTGGCCGTGGGCTTCAGCCCATCCGGAGAGCTGTACGTGGCTGACAGCGATTCGCACAGGGTGAACTCCATCAGGATCGTCGACTCTTCCGGCAAGATGTCGCACTTCGCTGGCCAGCAGCAAGAGCGCCTGCGCGGCCAGTGCGAGTGCAACAACACGACGCCCAGTACGAAGGATCTCGAAGCGTGCGCCTGCACGGACGACACCAGCAGCACCGAGACCCTCTTGTCCTCCAATGCCAAGTTCACGGCGATATCCGCCCTGGCTGTCTCCCCGGATGGCGTGCTGCACGTGGCGGACCAGGGCAGCCTTCACATACTGGCCCTGCAGCCCTACCTGCCGAATCACGACGAAAGCGGGGAGTTCCACATCCCCTTCCCGCCCTCGAACGAGGTCTACGTGTTCAATCGCTATGGCCAGCACATCACTACGAAGGATCTGACGTCGGGTAAGAAGCGGTACTCGTTCCTCTACAGCAAGAACACGAGCTTCGGGAAGCTGTCGACGGTGTCCGACAGTGCTGAGAATAAGATACTGTTCCTGAGGGATTACAGCGGCGTGGTCAACTCGATCGAGTACACGCAGGATCATAAGTGCGAGCTGAAAATCTCGGCGGTAGGATTTCTGGAGAAGCTTTCGGAGATGGGGAGGGCGGAGATTGCGCTGGGTTACGATGGATCGACCGGTTTACTCACCAGCCGATCGGGGGTAAGATATTTTACTTATGTGGGTGTTAATTAGTTGGTGCGCTAACTCGTAGCGTTTTCTTTTTAATGGAAGTTTGTCAGAAGAAAGAGGATTTTTATGAACTTTTATGGAGGGTTTTGAATTATGCGAAGCAGGGAGGATGTCTTTTGATCTCGCTGAGAGGAGAAAATTTTGTAACGTTTACAACGGTGTGTTAAACTTTGTCCTGCACTTGTTTGCCATAGGGAGATGAAACGTATATATATAATTATGACGGTCTGGGACGAGTGACGGATGTAATTTTACCAACTGGCGAAAAACTGAAGCTAACCTCAGGACTCTCCGATGATGACGGACTGTCGGTTCAAGTGTCAGCGCCGCTCCAAGCTCTGTCGAAGGGTGACAAGCAACGATTCGTCGAATTCAAGATGAGAAATGATCGATCCAAAATGCTCACGATTACCGATGGTGCATATAATTCTTTGCTCTATTGCTATATTTACTATAGTTGATAGTACTTAAATGTAATTAAAAACCGATTGTTAATTCGATTGTCATTTATAAGAGTTTTGATAGGACTCTGGTAATCTTCGAATTATATTATATTTCTTAAAGCTCACAATCACTTTGAAGTACAATAAAAAGTATAAAACATTCTTCAATAACAGCACATTTTTCATTCAAAATTTACGATAAAGAATAATTTTTGGAAGGTATTCAATATTCTCGCATTATCTATTTTCAAAATTAAATATTCTCAGCCTGAGCAAATAGGAGCAAAATGATGTCCTCGTTGCAGGTACAAAAGTGAAGAAGGCCATAGCATTCACGAACAGCAGCCTGGAGATTTACCTACCCGGTGGAGGCAGAGTTCTGAGTGCTGCCACGACGAAGCATCCACTACTGGAGGCTGCGCTTCCAGTGGAAGCAGAGATGTTACCGATGTGGAGTTACCAACTTATGTCCCTTGGTGAACTAACGAACACCATGACGACGACCTACAACCTGATCGGCGACGTCAGCCACACCCAGCAGACACTCAACAGGGAGATCTGGGTGAACGACACCAGAGTAATAGGCGTCGAGTTCGAGCAAGCCTTCAGGCGGGAGACGTTCTACGACAAAACCAGGAGTCCTCTCTTAACCGTAACCTTCGACCCTGCCGGTCTTCCACTGACCTGGCAACCACACGAACAGGGCCACAACCTGACGGTCACCTACGACAGGTTCAACCGAATAGAAAGCTGGAAATGGGGCGCCTCAGACGAATCATACGGCTATGGCCGGAATGGCCAACTCTCGGAGGTGACCAACAGTCAAGACGGCACAAAACGTTACACGTACAACGCGTACAACATGCTATCCGAGATCACCCTGGCAAGCGACAGACACTTCTCCCTGCAATACGACGGCGATGGTGGACTACGACACATCATCCTTCCATCTGGCACGAAGCACTCCTTCTCCTGCCAAGCCTCCCTCGGCTTCTTGCGTGTCACCTACACCCCTCCAGGCAGCACGAGAGCTTACCTTCAGCATTACAGCCACGAGGGCAACCTTCTGCAGACCGTTTTCCCCGGGGACGGAGCTCGCATTGTCTACAGGTACCACACCTCGGGTCAGCTGGCGGAGGTGGTTCACGGCGATGGTAAAAGCGAGATCAGATACACTGAGAGCGGTCTACCCTCCGAGGTGATTCACTCCGAGAGAGACGTGGAGTACAAGTGGGACTACCAATACAGTGCTGGTCTACTGGTCGAGGAGCGGATAGACTTTGGCGCCAAGACGGGACTCAGCAATACCAAATTCACCTTCGACTACGACTCCAACTTCAGGCTGATCGCAGTGCAGGGTAGGATAGGAGGGCAGACCCTTCCACCACACACGATGGCGTACAGTGCAAGGACCGGTATGCTCGAGCAGATCGGCCAGTTCAAGGTCACAAGGCCTCAGACCAACGAGACCACTGTGTTCGACGGTACAGCTCTCTTCTCCCGCATCACGGACGACAGGTTTTTGGTGACGCAGGTTACCGTTACGATACATCAGCTGGAGGTGTTCAGGATGGAGCTCACTCACGACTCTCGAGGTAGGATCAACCAGACGAGGACCTACACGCGCAATGTGGCGGTTAATACGTATACAAACGTGAAGAACTACACCTGGGACTGCGACGGACAGTTGACAGGGGTTGAGGCGCAGGAACCTTGGGGATTCATGTACGATGGAAACGGCAATATGCTGTCGCTCACGTACAGAGGGAATACGATACCCATGGAGTACAATAGCATGGACAGGATTGTGAAGTTCGGGGATGGATTGTACAAGTACGACAACAGGGGCCTGGTGGTGCAAAACGCGAGGGAGGAGAGGTTCAATTATAATGCGAAAGGATTGTTAGTGCGCGCCACGAAACGCGGAAGGTTCGACGTCAGATATTATTACGATCACCTCGATCGACTCGCCACGAGGAAGGACAATTATGGCAATGTCACGCAATTTTTCTACAACAATCAAAAGCGTCCTCACGAGGTCAGTCAGATATACAATCCACGCGATGGGAAGCTCATGTCGCTCGTGTACGACGACAGGGGCCACCTGATATACGCGCAGGTTTATCGACACAAGTACTACATCGCCACGGACCAGTGCGGTACACCTATAATGATATTCAGCCAGTATGGAGAGGTTATCAGGGAGATCATGCGGTCGCCTTACGGACATATCGTCTACGACTCTAATCCGTACCTCTACCTACCCGTGGACTTTTGCGGAGGACTTTTGGATCAGGTGAAAATGAGATTTGTTTGATATTTTCCTCACGTCAGAGTATGAATATAAAATCACTATCGACTCGACATAATCGCCAATATGTTTGGCTTATCGCTTCTGAATCGCCGGATTTTTTCTTCCGCGTTTTTTTTAGAATAAAAGTGTTCTTACATTATATTTCGTGTATAATTCTCAGGTCACATCGCTGGTTCACATGCCAAATGGAAAAGTGTACGATCCACTGATCGGCCAATGGATGTCCCCGCTTTGGGAAAACGTTTTAGACAGAGTCGACACACCGACTCATCTGCATCTATACCGATTCAACGGGAACGACCCGATCGACGTCCGACACACGGATCGACCGAATCAACCAACCGGTAAATACATTTCTTCACCTCCACTACCAACAACCAATATAACCTTATCTCTTATTTCGCCTTGCACCTTCAAAACACTTGGCGCGATATCACATTTAGGAACATTCCCATGTCGATTTTCTCGAACGATAAAAACCCGTACAAAAATCTTCAAGGAACCATGCATTACGCAATGCCAACACAAGAATACATCGAATTTCAAGAACTTCTCGATGGAAAATCGATATCCACACCCTATATGCCTGATTACAGATCACGTATCGTGGCTGACGCACTTGGGATACGATCTGAAAAGCCTGGCTCCTCAGCTGTTCCCCGGCGAGCTCCCGGACAGCCTCGTACCCCCAGCACTGGGCCCAGGCACCTCGATCTTCGGCAAGAAGAAGAGGACCCGTAATTTGGGCGTCCAGTCGGGTTTCCTAGCTCACATAGCGCAGAGACATTCCGGCGACGCTGCCAGCCTCTCCGCGCCTCCTCGATCCGCCCTCAAAAAGGACACCAGCGAACTGATCCCGAGCAGACTGGGCGCGGCCTCCGATCCGCCCTTCGGCAAGGGCATCCTCGTCTCGAGAACCCCGGATAGCCAAGCCGTGGTCTCCAGCGTGCCGACGGCCAACGCCATCTACGGCGATGTCTTCACCTCGGTGTTCAATCGCTCCTACTTCCTGCCCTTCACGTTCGTCGTGCACAGCGCCCAGCAGGACGCCTTCTACTTCGTCAAGGAGGAGACCTGGCGGGCGAGCGAGGACCGCGGCCAGCTGAAGCGACTCGGTGGCCAGGTCAACACGACCTTCCACGAGAACGAGAACGGCAGCGGCAGCAGCTCGCTGATCGACGTGAAGATACACGGCGCCAGTTACGTGGTGAACCTGCGCTACGGCACCACGGCGGAGAAGGAGAAGCAGAGGCTCCTGCACCACGCGAAAGCCACGGCCATCCGCAAGGCCTGGCACAGGGAGAGGGAGGCGCTCAAGGCCAATACACCAACGACGATCGAGTGGATGGTGCCGGAGCAGGACGAGATACTGAAGGTCGGCTTCGCCTCGAACTACGAGGGCGAGTACATACACGACGCCCAGCTGTACCCCGAGCTGGCGGAGGATCCTTACAACATCAGGTTCACGAAGAAGGCGGTCGATCCGTCCAGCAAGAAGCGCCGCAGGAGGAGAGGCGCCCCATCCTGCAAGCTGTGGTGGCTGGATAAGATCTGCTAGACGAGATCGGAGGAACGACGGTGGTGGTTGCTCCTTTCCACCCGGCCCCTGGGAGTATTGTCCGATCCAGGGTCGCGGCGAGGCCCCCGAAAGCGGGGATTGGGGAGTAAACCAAAAGTGGATCGGCGAGAAGAGCCGCTGTAAGCGCAGCGTCCGTATGCACACGTAAACGTACTGAACACTATCAAAAAGTTTTATACCAAAGTCTATTTGTGTATTTCAAAGCTGCCAAAACACTAAGGTTATATGATAATATATACCGTGATAGGGTGTAGTGTGTAAGGGTTAAGATATGCGGCGTGGGTCGCGTTTGCCCCGCCCCTCACCACGAGAAATTGCTGACGCGTGGCCGGTAGATCCTTTTTGCAAGGCCACGGTGCGTCTCGAGAGTCGGCACCTCCGAGATTCGGAGGTCACAGGGAAGATTCGAGATTCGAAGGTCGCGTGGAAGATTCGAGCTCCTCTGGAAATTCTAAGAAGACACGTTGGAGGTCCTCTCGAGAGTCGATGCACGCGTATTCGAGGTCCACTCGAGATTCCTAGTGTTGAAAGACACGGCGGATATGAGATACAGAATACCGGTGCTCGTCGAACGTCTACTCGCGGTGGACGAATGCGTGACAAAGTACTATTGACACGGTGAAACCTTTCGAGAGTCCTGAGGGATAATAAGCATGGACGTTTCACGAAGAGAAAATCGGATCTGAGCTTGAGAAACACGTAAAGTGAGATGCACAGTGTTCGGTATCGACTCGAAATGTTTGTAGACGTTGCAAAACGTATCTTTCCTAGAATCGTGTTGGTGAAACATCGTAGGATGAGTAATCGAGAGTTTTCGGACATTCTCGATGCTAGAAGCATTGACAGAGTTATTTAAGGTACCCGCGAATGTCTACCCGCATTTGGAAGATGCACAAAATTTCGTTTCACATCCTGGAGTTCGATGCTGGCCTCCGAATCCTGCAGGACAAGTGTAAAGGAGAAAGGGTAAATCGGATCTGTGTTTAGGATACGCATGGTAACCATATATTAATCCGTGGGCGGCAGATTCACGTAGCCTATGTTGCATACAAGCGTGTCAAGAACAACGCCCCCGAATTTCGGAGGACGATCGACGCTCATTCAACACTCCCTCTCTCGATATTCCTAGTGTTGAATAAGCACGAAGAGCGAATTGGATTTAAATCCGAGGTACACGCGGAACCTGGATACTTACACGTCGCTCTCAGATCCACTCGAGCCTGAAGAACCAGCGGCATATTTCAATACCCTTTTGGTCTCTTTAGCGATCGAAAATAAAAGGCATAGATTAGTGCTAAATTCAGGGTACACGAAATTTTATCAATGTCCGAACTTCGGACGATAAGCTCGAATTATCGATGCTCTTCGCATCATCGTAATCCTAGTGTCGAAAACGAGAGGGTGTAAATCGGATCTGAACTTAAGCGTAATCGCGCATGCGTACAGGCATATTATACGCCCAACAGATGAAAAGACTATTATCGTACAGAACGCGACGAAAGTCCACGACGATGGAAGGTAGCTGTACACGCATGAACGCGCGCATCGAGGTAGAAGAGTGGGAGTAACGAAGGGGGCAGGCCATTCGTCGTTGAGGCGAATCGAGTGAGAGAAACTAGTCAATATATAGCTTTACATTGACGTATAAACTTTTTCCAATAGGGTAAGAACGAGAGGCGGCGCGATCGTTGATGTACAATGTAAAACCGTGTGTACTCACCTGCCCACTTACCCGCGCGATACTTTAACGTCGTATTTAGGATAGGGACGCGAGACACGGAGGAAAGAGGGACTGGCTGCAAGTGAAAACGTGTCTCAACGGTGTGAAGCGAATATGGACGTGTCTCAACAATGAATGGCCCTGTGTGGGAGTGGATGAAGACAGTGGAAGACTATCTAGGTCCTTTATTCGAGGGAGAGACGTCGGACGAGGGGCCGTTCTGCTCCTCCATTGGCTCGAGTCGTGAGCTTAGGTGATTTAAAGGAGACCTTGTATTATAAAGTGGTGCTTTTCTAGGGGAGAATCGGTGAAGCGTCGACAGTGAGCATTGGCGCACTGTTGTCTGGACGAACGGTGACAGTGAAAAGTGTGACTGTTAGGTGGACTAACGTATCCTGAAGACGCGCCGCGGTTATTTCACGGGACCTTTTCGCTCACGCCACGTGAGTCATCGACGACTCGTGCTGTTGAATTCGATTCAATTCGTTCTCTCGATAAGTTTCTACGAGGAGACGGATTCCTTCGCGGTTTATTTCGGGATAATAACGATCGAATGTCCAGGTTCGAATATCCAGTCGGATAAATTTAAACCACGAGCCGAGTGAAAGTTATTGTTGAGAGATTTGGAATGTACGCCATGCTGAAGACCTTATTCGTTGTAGGGGAGTGTAGCTTTTACTACTATAATCAAAAACGATTCCGAAAATGTGAACATTTAAAGCCGACATTAAAAATATTCATTTTTCAATACTTCCAGAATTCATTAGATATATTTTAAAAATGAATCGATAAATGGCACTTATACGAATATTACATTTTTTGTTTCCTTCAAACAATTCAAGTACCCCACGCAGTAGCACTTTGGCGACGATCAGATACGGCTTACATTGATGTAAAAAAAAAAGCGTAGTTTTTCTTCAACTACGAGGAACAGGTTAACAGAATTTGCGAGAAGGCGCGATCCAGCTCTAGTAACCGATGACACGCGTGGCAATGAAAGGCATTTAACGCGGGCCCGCTTTACTCCCCAAACGCAATCCTCCGCCTCCTTGGGAATTCGTGTCGCGCGCGAAGTCGAAGGAAAAAAGCGAAGGCCAGAGTCGCAAAGTCGACGGTGGAAAAGTGTATTTCCCCTCCGGCCACCGTGAGAAGAAGTCCGTTTAAGTAAACCGAAAAAAGATGATAAAACTCAATGTAGGTAATAATACGTATACAATATGCATATTTGTGCTTGCTGGATATGAATAACGGACGTTAACTATGTTTCTTCACCGAGTACTAAGTGTGTATCTAAATTAATGCCCGCCAGTACCGATCGTTTGCCGGTGACTGGCCGCCACCTACCCGCGTAAGGTATTAGTTAGCACCGTTACATGCCGACCCTTTCTATCCACCAACCCTCCCTTTGTCCCTCCCATCGAAACTACCCCCCCCCGCCCCCCCCCTTATCGACCCTTTTCCATACCCCGTATTCGATCCTCCAACGAGCCGAGGAGTATGATTTTGCTCGCGTCTCACGAACGTACATACTCGCCATTGATACTTTTTGCGGCGGCTTTAGCACAGCCGCGCCCCGTTTTGCGGACGTAGATAGTGGCACAACGACATTACTATCTGGATAGATGAATAAAAAAAAAAGGATAAAATAAAAATTACCTATACGCTGAGTGTATAAAAAAAGTATATATATATACATATATATATATATAGAAAGAGAGAAAAAGAGAGAGAGAGAAAGAGAGCGAGAGAAAGAGATAATAGGAAAGCTTCGTAACGTATTTTTGACTCGAGCGAGTGTTTAGACCTACACCAATTCCAAACTGCGGTCCAAAGCGAATTGTCTCGCCGGTGGCGAAAGCGCCCCGGGCGAGGCCGAGGCGATTCTTTATTCCTCTTTTTGTATATTCCGCGACCCTCCCCGTCCGAGATTGACGCGTCGACGACGGAGGACGAGGGGCCTCGCGCCATTGGTAATTGTACTACAGCTTCGATTCGTGGACATCTAAACACTCATGCCGCCCCTTCAACTCTTGTCTTTAACCGTATTACCCATTGAACCGGCAATGGCGTTCAAAGAATCGACTATTTTTTAAATATCACGTGTCAAATTATTAAGAGGCAGGCCCGGCCGCCGCGGCCAGGTCGCGGGCGCCGCGAGATAATGTTATAGAGAAACGATAAGAAACGTAGAGAGAGAGAAAGAGAGAGAGAGAGAGAGAGATGGATAAGGAGTAAAAGAAATAAAAAATAAAGAACGGATGGACTCCCTTAACTTCCGTGAAGTTCCATCTCGTTTTTCCGTTTTTTTTTGTTTTTTTTTCGTAAGTTTCGCGCTATTTCATATAAATCCCCCTAAACGCCCTTCCACACCCTGTCCAAAAGTAACGTGGTAGAGCACGAAGGAATAAACGACTAAAGCGTTGCGCGAAGAGAGGGATACGGTGGTGTGCGTGGCACCCTTTCGACTTAGCTAGATCCGTCGTACCGCGTTATTGTGCCCTCCCCCGGTTCTCGCCCCGCGTTACTCCTTTCGTTGGATTCCAAGAAGCACGAGCACGTGGCAGAACGAGGGCGAGACGGGGATGGGGCACGGGAAAAACCGAGCAAGAGAGAAAGAGAGCGAGAAAGAGGACGTGTGCATGGGAGAAGAGTGAAAGAGAGACGAGAGATAGTCGGAGGAAGAAAGAAAGAGAGAGAGAGAGATAGAGAGTCAGAGCGAGTACGGAAGTCAGTCACGCTGCAGCTATTACGACCACTACCCTAGGTAGATTACGCTACTTTGCCGCTGATCTAATTGTTTACTGTCACGTGTTGCTGTAAACCTAAACTAACGATACGATATATTTTATTTATATAATCTAACCGACTGTATTTATTGTAAATAGTCACGATGTTTGCTATGATATAATATATCTGTAATTGGATGGAACCTGCCTGAACTGCGCCCAGCCCTGCCCCTCACAGCCGTATATAAATATA
>JBCFXI010002723.1:0-18033 GCA_038496175.1 Ampulex compressa
TATATATTAATTATATAATATTATATTATATGTAACATTCAAAACTAACAATAACCAAATCTCAGATCTAAATACATATATATATTCACTA
This sequence comes from Ampulex compressa, assembly GCA_038496175.1. Classification (NCBI taxonomy): domain Eukaryota; kingdom Metazoa; phylum Arthropoda; class Insecta; order Hymenoptera; family Ampulicidae; genus Ampulex; species Ampulex compressa. The sequence continues at coordinate 92 of JBCFXI010002723.1, forward strand.
TCCACGTCATACATACCGACTGCGTTGCACGTGCAAAGTTCGGAGCCAGATATTCCAGAGGTGGTGGAGACGGAGCCGGAGAAACCCTTGGTGTCCATGGTGACTGGCGAGCCCTTCGGGCCCAGGATTCGTTACATAACCGAGAAAGCTGAGGAGCAAAGCTCCGACGACGAGCCCGAGTCCGAGAGCGAGGACGAGCAGAGATATCTCAAAGACGAGCTGCCCGAGGTCCCCTCCGAGTTTTGGCACATCCAGAAACTCATCAAGTACATGAAAGCTGGGAATCAGACGGCCACCATGGTGGCTTTGTGCCTCCTGAAGGATTACGAGCTCTCGAGCAGGGTAAGGACTTGGACATCAGGCATTTCGCTTCGTCCTTTAACCCTTTGAACTCGCGTGTCGGGTCACGCTCGACGTAGAAAGACTCGCTAAGAAAGTTCACGTCGATTCGAACTTGATCCATTACTGCAAAGGTTTATGTAGTAATATAATATCTTTATGAAGAAAAAAAAGTGTAGTGATCAAATATGTTAATTAATGTTTACTGACATTTTTCAATCGATATTTATAAATATTTGTAAACCAATTTTTGTGAATATTTACCAATGTTTAACCAATATTTTTCTCAATCTCGCGGTATTTAATATATATATATCGTGACATTCCGATTATGAGACCAAGTGCATCATCGTGGGTGTAATTGCGCCACGTGTCTCCACGTTTCTGACGCTCTATCGCAGGTCATACAAAAGGCCATCCAGGAAATGGGCGGTCTGGAGATCCTGGTTAATCTTCTGGAAACGAACGATCTGAAATGCCAAAACGGATCCCTGTCGGTTTTGCTCCAAATAGCGAGCTCCATAGAGATGCGGCGGTACCTCATCGATCTTGGAATCGTAACGCCGTTGATACAAATGCTTAAGCATCCGGCCAGAGATATTCAAGTTAGTCCTAGACGTTTCTCCATTGGAAAAGCAAACCTCTTTCTTCCCTTCGCGCTAAAGATGGCAACGGTCTATGGCCATTTTGTTGCTTTTAACGATAAATCTTATCGTAAAATAATGGGCTGATTCAGTGGAATGGTTCGATGTGAAAATCGAGAGTACTCTTAGAAAAATTAAACAAAGATCGCTGATAAAGCTTAAAGTCGAAAACTAGAAATGAAGGGAGTACAAAGTTTTTCGCGAAGAAAAACGATATTATTGTGAGCATTGAAAATAATCGTATATGTCTAATCGATTTTAATAATGAAGCTTCGCGGGAGAGGTACCAAAACTTTCGGCCTCTCTATATTTACTCACAGGTCCTGGCTGCCGAAACAATGGCCATTATAACTCAAGTGAGGAAAGCGAGGAAGCAGATTCGAATTCGAGGCGGCATACCACTGATCGTGAGTCGCGATATATGCTCTTTTACAATTTAGCGTTCCCTTAAATTTGTACCACTAAAATAAAACGTCAACTTACACTGACGCTGTAAGCCAGATTGAATGCTTTATTGTCAAATTTTCGTCGATATTATACTCTTTCGCGTTTACTAATATTTTGATAATCGGTATAATTATAATCATCGTTATGTAATTACATGGTGGTTTAAGTATATATACCGCGTGTTACGTTATTACAACTTCTTCGTGAAATTTAACATTTAGAAAAAATCTTGCGTAACTTGAGAAAATATTTTTATCGAGCTTTTGGAACGGTTACATTTTTTGAACTATAGTTCCAAAAATAATGGATTTTGTTGTAATTTAGGGTTAAAGATTTTACAACGAAATCCATTATTTTTGGAACTATAGTTCTTTCAAAGTGTAACCGTTCCAAAAGCTCGATAAAAATATTTTCTCAAGTTGCGCAAGATTTTTCCTAAACGTTAAATCTCACGAAAAAGTTAGTAATAACGTAACACGCGGTAAACTATCGTGATCTAGGGTTAAGAGAGAACATCGTTCCGCAGCTCGACGTAATGGATGTACCGGATAATGTTCTTCAAAGGCCGTATAACGACTTGAGCGAAGCCAGCAAGGAGCTGGTATCGGTGGCAATCGGATGCGCCAAAGTCTTAGATTCTGCGAGCAGTAGCCCCAAGATTAAGGAGGAACTCCGGAAGCACGGTGTAGTGAAGCTAATGGCGCGTTTCCTTAAATCCCGGCACACACGCTTGATAATACCCACGATGGGTGCCGTACAGCAGTGCGCCGATCTGGTAAGCAGGATTACACGACAAATCCGTTCATCGATCGTTGAAAGTCTGTATTAGCTGCTACTCCATTATCGCGTTCATTCCGCGTACGGAAATCCGTCGTATTGGACTAGAACACTGTACATATTGAAGTCTCTTTAGTAAATTTCATTTAACAAATGTCCTATATTAATCCTCCTGTATTTCTAATACAGGATTCTCAAATTATCTTGTATTACTATAGCAAAAGTACTCGGTTAATTAGCATGAAAAATTGATTTTGTAATCCGCTTCTTAATTGATTTAATATATCTACAGAACACAATATGCAATACAGTGAAAGCACTATCGAACGTTATTCACTTGCTTAACATAAAGTTCTATGGTGTCGAGCTATGGTGGTGTAGTTGATAGAGACTCAAACTGCCACACAACAGATCCGAGTTAGATTTGCGCCCATCATTTCTGGTTCTTCCATTTGATATGTATACCGTAGCTTTGGTGGCCGGAACCCACCTTAAACTTAAAACATTAAAAAAGGTAAAACGTTAAAAAATAAATTAACCGGTCAACCGCGGACTTTATCACGGAATGTGACGCAGGAACACGGCACAAAATTATCTTACAAAAGATACACAGCAAAATAAGGAAAGATTACACGCTTTATTCTATAAAACATTAGTTTTTTGCAAATGAGTTCTCGCGCTAAGCGATAATTTATTCGTTTCACACTGAAAGTGTACCCGTCAATCGCGTCGAAAGAAAACTTTGGATTGACGTGTATACACCTCGAGCGCACTTAACCGGTTAGAAAAGAAGAAAAAACAAAAAATACAGATCAACGTGAAATTCACTGGCTACCTCCGAGGATCCAGTTGCGTCTACATTATAGAAGTACAAAAAGAAAACTATGATCACACCACGAGGTAACGTTCCTTTTCGCAGAACGTATTTCGACAGGCCTTTGAGCGGAACGGCCTGATCCCGGACGTGGTGCGCCACCTGAAGAACGATAATATAAAGCTGAAGGAGAACTGCGCCCTGGCGATATTTAAATGCGCCTCCAACACGGTGACCAGGGACTTGGTGCGAGAGAGCGGCGGCCTGGACCCTTTGTGCAAGCTCGCACAAAGCGAGGAAGTTCGGGCTAATAAACGGCTGTTAGCCGCGGTAACGGGCGCCATTTGGAAGTGTGCCATGAGCCCGGAGAACGTAACGAGGTTCAATCAAAACGGCCTGGTCGCCTCGCTGGTGCCCCTCCTCGAGGAGAACGAGGACGAGGACGTTCTGACGAATGTCGTTGGCGCCCTGGCAGAGTGCTGCAAGGATCCAGCTAACAGAAATGTTCTCAGGCTTAACGAGGGCCTGTCGAAGCTGGTAATCGTCGTCGTTTTTTTTTTTTGGGGGCAATCTTCAAAGGGCAACTTTTCGTTTCTCTCGCAAAGCGAGACTTTTTTTTTATGCCGACTGTGAAGTACCGGCATTGGTCAGGATAGATCTTTAAACGTAGCGTGGGATGAAGGATGAATCGACTCGTTTAGACTCGCTGTATTATATACGCCACGGTTTGTATTTTTCGTTATGCTCATCGACTCACTTTAATTCCGATAAAAAGCAAAGGCGCTTTAAACGTTGGCGAATCTAGTCTTAAGTGTAAATGAGTCGAGGCTTGACGGAGATTTAATAGCGGTTTTCGGGGAATTCTTGACACGTTAAACGCCACGCCGGTCCCTCGGGACCGGAGTTAGGCTTTTCGTTGATTTTATGCGTGCGCGCGTGTCGATCATTGCGTACTCGTGAGACTGAACACTTGCTTTAGGCGACATAGGTTTTTATTTGGTCGATCTTTTGAGGAAAAGAATATAATACTTAAAAACATTAATGTAAATTATTAGAACAATGTAAATAAAGGTGAGGTTCGTTTGTACATTGATTACAGAAGATCGTAATTTATCGCGTTGAAGTTTCGCGAGAAGGGACTATAAGCCAACTTAGGATACGAATTTTAAACAGTGTGTGTTGCGATTGAAAAAATCGCAAACGAAAAAAATGTATCGTTAATGGAACAAGCACGTGAAATCGACGTGGTGTTTAACGTGTTGAACCACTCTTTGGACGAACTCGAAGCACGTGATTTTTGATAGACTCGACAAGTGAGTTTTTTTTTCTGAATATAAAGCAGGGATATTGTTCGAGTTGAATTTGTAAATGTCGTGCCGTTTATCTTAAGGTTTACAACAAACGAAAATTTAATAGTTGCCATTATTTTGGAAAGTCGACTAATGGTTGCGCGGATTTCTTAAGTAAGTTTAGTAGGCAAATTGAGAGCATGAAATTTTACTTATAGTCGAGAATTTCATTTACTAAATACAAAGCACAATTTTTAGTGTTATGTGCAAGTGTAAGTAATATTATTTTAAATACGTTGTTTTATCAAATTCAGAACAGGTTTCAATGTAGACTGATTGAAATATCAATATTTCGAAAAATGGAATTATTCGATTTTTTATCTTAGACGTCATCCAGATATTTAGCAAAACCAGAGGTGCGAGTTTTTTGTTGAAATGCGGACAAAAATTTTTGGCCACAATTTGAAGCACCACTCTTTTTTCAAACTACAGTCACTAATATTTAATAAACGTTAAGATGCTGGTTTTCGGTCAGATCTAAAAAATGAGATATCGATCAAATTCAAAACACAAATTTTTATTCAACCTTCGTACAAGAGTCTCTAACTAACATAAGAGCACTAAATTGTAATTAATATTAAATGACACTCTTCTAGTCAAATCAACGACATCATTTTGCATATGAACTTACAACACCAAGTCTTAAATTCTTAACATCGAATGAAAACACTATTTCGATGTTCTAAAAAGAAAACCGCAATAAGCTTATACATCATTTATATAATATATAATTATATAATTTATAACATAAAATATAATTTCATTCACACTTATGATTATATTTACAATTAATATTATGCGTATAACTTCGCTTCCGCCGTGGTCAACGATGGAAAATATTTTAGAATAACACATGTATAACCAGTGTTTTACAACAAAGCCTCGAATTTAGGGAAAAAAAAAACCTGGCGGGAGCAAAGTTGTACACCTAATATACGAATTCCGTTCAAAAGTACATCAAATTCTTGAACGCAGTCCCAGTAGGGCAGCAAAGAAGTAATTAGCATTAATTAATCTAATATTTCAATCCAATAAACTTATAATTTCGTTGAAAACAAATCATATCCAGATCAAACTGCTGAGCGCCACGTACGAGCCTTTGCTCGAGAACGTCCCACTGGTGATAAAGGAGTGCGCCGAAAACGAGCAGTGCATGGACATAATCAACGACCAGGAGCACGCCCTTGATGGCGTACGGTTGGTGTGGTCCTTGCTGAAGCATCCCAGCAACGTGATCAAAAGGAACGCCTGCCTGGCCCTCGTGCCGTGCATCAAATACGCCAAGGATTCGCCAGAAATGGTGCGCGCTTTCGTGGGCGGCTTGGAGCTTACCGTAAGCCTCCTCGAGAGCACGGACACCGAGGTGCTTAGTGCCGTGTGTGCCACAATCGCCGAAATAGCTACGGACTCGGAAAATCTGGGCATACTGACGGATCACGGGGTAGTGCGGAAGCTGGCGAAGCTCGTGGACACGGTAATGATTAGACATTGTTACTTCTGGCGAGTATCTTGCTCGAATGATGTAGCAATTGAGAGAATTGGTTTGCCAGCAAATGTAACGTATTTATCGCTAATATGCGGTTATGTAACTGGTGCGTTCGCTAAATTAAGTACTCAGTAGTGATTTATGAGAGTAGTCTGAATCCGTTATCCGTCCGCTACTATTTGTCACTTTCATATATTTTTGAATACTCGAAATTTATTGAGCATGAAAGATAAGTTGAATAGTTTTGTTAAAGAAAAGAGAGTAATAATTTAAATGAAGCAGATTACAAATTTTTGTCGTAATAAACAAAGTATGATATGAAGCAAAAAGTAATTTATATGTTGGAATAAAATATCTTTTAGGAGGACGAAGGTCTGCGTGCCAACTTGACTTTGGCGATAGCTTATTGCAGCGAGTGGGGAGACAACAATTATGAATTCGGCAAGCTCAACGCCGTTGCACCGTTAATTAACTACATGTCGAGCAAAAATAAGAAAGTCCTCAAGGGCGTGTGCATTGCGGCGTATCACTTAAGCAAAGAGCCCATCAATTGCGTCACCATGCACTCCTGCGGTGTTATAAAGGTAGACCTAATTTGGATCGAATTTTCTCTGCGGACCTAAGGAGTAAAAAAATTAGAATTAGCTTTTTGTTGTTTTATCGACGATTATGAATATCGATTATTTATTTCCTATGAGACTTTATTAGGATAATGATTTTTCCAGAACGATCACCTTTTTTCCTTTTGCTTTTGTCGACTAGTACTTACAAATAGAAACTAATATTATTATTTTTATATTCATAGTTTCATATAGCAAAGGTAAGTCTATGACGAGTTGATGTTTTTGCATTAATGGTAATTTCAACTCGTTAATAGTGTTGTAAAAACTATTGAGCTTTGCTAGTTTCATTAACATTTATCATGGAACATCGATTGCTTATAAAACACTAAAATGTGTTAATTACCATCCAGTTTTTCTGTAATCTTTATATTTTATATACGCAGCATGTATTACGTTTGGTGGGTTCAAATGATCCTGACGTACAGATAGCTGCAGCTTCGACGATTCGACATATCAGGAAACTTGCGCTTACGGCAGAAAAATTCCACTTTAAGGAGATGTATGTATTGCTCTCGATACTCGATGATGTGGATTTACAATTAATCGCTCAATTGATAAACTTTGCAGAAACACGCTGCAGGAGACGAATTTTCAGTTGTAGGAAGAAATACTCGTGTGCTGCCTCAAATTCTCAGGGAAGATGGGCACGATCATTTTTTAATCACTTTATTCACGCAATTTAATAATGGTCACACACTTCGTTAAAACAAGTTCATTACATGTTTATGAACCCACCTGATGAGATAAACCAATACTTTTGATTGACTCGAGTCATGTGCGAAAAAAATTTTGTCTGTAACTACTGTTTGCTACATTCATTATATATTAAATTTCATAGACCCTCTGATCATACACTCATGTACTTACGAATTCGCAGTTGAAGTTACCGGATGGTGCTTAATATTAATTTATTCAATTTATAATTCAACATCTTAACTTGAGCAAACCTTTGTAAAAACATCACGCCGTCGTATCATATAAGACAACATAATCTATAAACTAAACTAATTAAGAATACGATTGATAAGGAAAGATGGCAATAATAGTACACAAGCGTTAAGAAATTTTGCATGATTTTAAGTTACCGATACAGATCGTGGAAGAAAGAGTACAATCGATCAGTGCAAAAATACGGTAGAAGCGGCTTATAACCATAAGGCTTGTCTTTTACGTATCATATAAAGTATTTTTTTTATGACTTACGAAATTGATTTTGTTAGATCGTAATCACAGGCACTTATAACGAATTAAAATCCTTATGCATTATAAATTCACATATAACACTTAATATTGGTAAAAATTCTTAAAACAGGTGCGCAAGCTTGTACGATACAATGTTATTATTAACATGATGATTAGACAGATTTAAGATGGTTTATCAGTATTCATAGAAATTCTTTATACAAATAGGCCCTGGTAGACAAATTGGCTTAGCACCATGAGAAGGCTAGCAATATGCTATATACAGTAAATGAATTAATCTTGCTTCTCCGTTAGCAGTGCGTCCGCTGTAGCTTTAACTGCTGAAAAGTGGTCATATTCAGTTATAAAAGGATTATGAAGAAGGATTTAGTTACCTTTACTTGGAATCTAAAAGAACATAAAACTTACCAGCATCACGTGCTGTCGACAAAAACCTATCTACGTTTGGTTGGTACTGCAAGAACTTTGGGCGGATGATACGGCGATAGACTATTAAGGATCCATTATATTCCGTTGGAGCCATCAACCATATGTACAATAGACACTGAAAGCACATGTACCATACATAAAACGAACATATGGAAATAGAAAAAAATGTATAATGAACTCAAATGTAAAATGCAAACAAAATTTTTCTTCATATTACCTTAAATAGCCAATAAACTGGAAACCAACACACTATGTATTCTGCAAAGAATTCCACTATAGTAAACACTGCAAAAACCACCCAGTACGTTAACCATTTGCTGTCATCTTCCTTTCTTGGACTTTCCAAAGCCTTCATGGAACAATATGCCGGGTACACAAAACCAATCACATTGCATACCAGCTGTTGTCCAATTCCGATCACCAAATACAGTGCCAAGAATGCGGCTGATCCTAAAAAATAAATGTAAAGCGTTGCAAAACTTGGCCGAGGATACAAACAAAAGAACAATAAAGACGTGTAAATTCCACTTCTCGACTGTTGTGATTCTCAAAGTGCCAAAGTCCTCTCATTACCATCTACAAATAGACAAATTTGTGGGGGGATATTTTGGGAAGGGAATTCACGCTCGTCTAAGGCATTAAAACTAAGACGTTTACCGCTCAGCACGGTTGTCCATGATGTGTTACTCATGATACCAATAAATTCGATAATTCCCAAACACGTTGATTCGCGGAATAAACAATAAAACGAGTAAGAACTAAGATGCGAGTAATGTCTGTATTAAAAATCAACAAATAATCTTCCAATTCTCAGAAAACATTCGTCATGGTTACAGGATAATTTTTCATATATATGCACACCGCACTGCTGATAATTCAGAATCCCCTTTAAAGAGTACGTTCCACGATAAGCGATCTTGGCAATTATCGCCGAAATTCGAAAAAATAAACAAACAGCTGCATCGCTCGACGCCCAAAGGCAGATAGAGACAAATGGAGGAGGAAAATTCGATGTGCTAGGATCGAAGAGGGACACGTCGTACTGCGGTTATGTAAACGAGGAACAAATTGTCCCCTCAGAGCTACGGTGGTGTAGTGGATAAAGGCTTAGACGGCCACGCGGCAAACCCGGGTTCGAAAACCGCCCATCATCTTTGGTTTTTCCATGTGATATGTATACCGTAGCTCTGGTGGTTCGGAACCCACCTTAAACAGTAGGTCCTAGGTCAAATGACCTTAGTGGCCGCGGTGCCGAAAATGAATTAAAACACGGAAAAAAAAATTGTACCCGTGAATATTTCAAAAAACGTACGTACGGAGTAATCAGTATACTTACCCAGGAAGATGTACAGCCGGTCGACTCCGGTTTCTTTCTCCACCTTGGCGAAATACCGTGTCCAGACTTTGCTGTCGTCGTTCAAAGCCGTCGTGAGAGAATCCTTCACTGCGGTGATCCGTGCCATTCTCGCAGGAGGGGAAAGAAAAAAGTGCCTCTAGAAATGCAACGACACACGACGATCGGAAATTGTTCCTACGTTACGAATAGCCGACGGTTATATTACCGTTGCGCAGGTTGGCGAGGTGCAACTTCGCTATCGTCTCAGCGACATCTACCAATCGAGAGGTCGAAACACTCCAAGCGAGCGAATCGACTTTAGACTCGGTGGTTTTATTGGGGGCAAAGATAAAAGGCTTAGACACAGTCCATCATACAGAATAGATCTAATATACAACGCATTATGTCCTAGATATTAATTCGAGATGCTGTATATTAAATAAATTGTTATTGAATATTTATCGGCTGTTGAGCATATCATTTGTATTAGCTGATGCAGCCACCAAGCCTTAAGAAACAACTTCAGATGCAGGCTAAATGATGCGCCTATTTACAGTGTGATGACTCGTCCTGGCTTTTGCTTAAAGTTAAACCGCGTGCACGCAGAAGTAAGCTACTTGACCTGCTGGATAACTATATATGAAAATGCATTTATAATAAATGCACTATTTGTAGCATTAGTGCCAAACACCACCACGACTATGATAGACTCGGCCAGTAGTGCGCTAAGTCGAAAACGCTCGTATGAAAGGACGTCTCTTTTGTAGTCCGACCAGAGAGATTTACATACCGTCCAGATGCCAACATTCCAGCGCCGTGCCATATCTGCGTCGAATCTCACCACGATTATTATAGATTGGGCAAAAAGTGCACCGCAATTAATTTGTATACCGTAGTATGCTCGGAAAATTAAAATAAATTCCGAATTCTTTTCGCGCCCTGTGTAACGTAAGTCACGCGCGCCGCCTGTGAGCAACCATAGGTAACTCTTCGAATAATTCAAATCCTTTACCGTAGGGGCTTCTTTACGTAATGCGCCACGATCGAGTGCTTCGTCATAATTCTCGAAATTGCGGTCATTAAAGTGATCATATTATAAAAAGTGACATCCAGACGTGAAATACACATCGGGATTGATGAAGGAGCATGTGTTGAGGTGATTACATCCAGTTTATATAAAGTATTCGTGCATATTTTTCTCCTCTGACTGTTATTCACGAGAGTTTGTGTTAATATACCTTTGTTTTTCGAAATTTTTACTTTTATACAATATTCTACAAACTTGTCTACATCTATACACGATTAAAAAAGCATGTCGCGTAAATAATTTTATAATTTAATATCTGTCTAGCTGCGGAATACATATTATTCGAATATAACATATTGTCGGTAGTAAATTCAAACGTATTTCGATATTTTTTCGCGTCAAGCGTGATGTAGGTCACGTGTCCACCCTGGAACCAATAAGCTTTCTTCTCGAACATTTGAAATTCGTTTCCTTGGATGCTGTACGCAACGTGTCATTTTATGGTATTTTGTAATAATTTTTAAGTTGTGTAGAAAAAAGTCTTGGTATTGTGAAAAGTGATCGTGAAAAGCATCGGGCTTTACAAAGTGACAAATGTCAATGCGATTTTTCTCCGCTATATACATAAAATCGGAATAAATATATACATGCTTTGATATGTTGTAATACGTTGTAATAAGAATGTGTCCATTTAATTTAAAAACAATTTGATGGTCCTTCAAAAGAATTTGATACTGATCATTTTTATATCGAATTTAATTATTCAATACCGATCAATTTAATATACAGTATCGTCTTTTGTGGAATAGATATATCATTTTTTTCTTGGATCTACGAGAATGTTGATTATAGTAATTTTGATGATTTCTATTATTATGTATCAAGTATAGCGTGAATATCTTATCACAGACCATCATATACACCATCGGGCAGCGAAGTTGCACTCTTATCATTTCCGTGCCACATGCGACATTATCGATGCAGAATGGAACGAAATATCAGCGCTACGGGAACCGTAGGAATTACAATTAAATATTAGTCTAATATAGTTGTCTATAGTAATGGTTCCCAACTTGCGTTTCCGGTAAAAGTAATTCGATTGAAGTCATGGCTATCACCTTTTATCGATGCATCCTATAATATGCATATTGTAGTACTTTTAGTGTTAAATCTACCTATACCAGTACGATCTACATTGTCGAATATAAAAAATAAAAGAAATACACATATTCTTTATTCAAAGATATTTATTCGAATATTTCACAACAAGGAACTTTTTGCAACGAGAGGCGTTTTTATATTCAAAGAGTCAAAGTATAAAGGAGTAATGAATTTTTTTCAAGAAGCATTTTTCTTGGAAATGTAGCTTTGATAAAACTGAACGGGTGCTGCTGCATCGTAATGTTGTTTCAAACGAGAGGGCAGAAAGTCCGCAAAGTTTCTACACGGCGGTAAATTCTCAGAGCTTTGTCGCGGAATTCGGGATTAGCGGATCTTTGATGTATATTTAGTCAGCTACATTGTGCCTCCTTGGCGTCCTTTTTCACTTCGCGCGCACACGTTTTAAAAATACATTTAAGCCCGACAAACCTCTCATTTGTTGGCTCGGCTGAGTATTTTCCGAAGAATTCTGGTTATTCAGCATGCTGGTCCTTCCCCTGAGTTTACAAGCTATTTTTCCACTAAGGATCTTGTCTCGAATAAATTAAATCCATGACAAAGTGTACTATCGTTCGTGAAATTCATAGGAACACTCCAACCATCAACTCGATAAACGACTAAGTCCATCTCCTGACATTTGAAAATTCATTCGCATGAAATGCGAAAAATATATTTTAGTAGGTTATATTAAACAATAGGTTCTAAATAAAATAAGCATTGCTGTCAATTTAAAAATTGAATAATCAAGTAACAATAACGTTCAGATTATTAAATTACTTGGAATGCACCGAGCATAAAATGTACGGCGCGATATTGGACAGAAACTTTGATATCCTGTCCATCATTATAAATGTCCGCGTTAAAATTACCTCGCCATTGCATGATCTCATTATGCCATCTCTCAATTTTCAATGCCATATACACACATACATATATATACTATGAATCCGACACCAAGGAAAAAACATAACCATAATTCTCGTTTAAGAAACTTGTCACGTCGGAGGAAATGTGAAACAAATTGATCTTACCAGAGGGAACATTAATTCAATTATTATATCGAGGAAGAATCGTACCCTAGAAATACAGGCAAACCTTGATTTTCCATTAGACAAAACGACAATGAACACCACGTGACACAGAGGCTTCCTGCTCCCTTGCTCGTCGATCTTCCGCCGCTGGTATTCGAAAGCAAAATTTGCCAGGCGCTAGAAACATGCGATCGCATGATCCTGAATGCCAGACATGTGCGCCAGCTGTGATTCCGGCATGCACGGGCATATTCCGCGATGTGTACGCATACCACGGCCGTAACATGAATGTAAGACACTCTGACTAGCGTGTCTATTGATCTAACGATGCCGTATCGGTCCATGCGAGCCGTTCGACGGAAATCCAGGTTCGGTCGATCCTGCACGGATTCTTCTCTTATCGCACAAAATGCAAGCACGTTTCAATATCTTGAATTTACAATCTGTACAAAGACCTTTTTGTAGTTTGCAGGAATAAAATAATACAAAGCTTGATGCATGTAGATTAGATTTTTGGAATAGGCTGATACGTCTCTATCTGCTTAAGGCAAGCCGTTTAACCAAAACAGATGAACGACACGACGCAGGATCGTGCGTATAATCGTTCGAAAATTAATCCCACGTACAATCTGTATTATTCAAGGTCCGATTATAGATTCATTTAGATGGATTTTGTGAGCAGCAAGCGCGAGTATAAATCGCAGCGACAAGGATAGATACTCGACAGTGTGCATTGGGAGGCAAGTAGCCATTAGACTAGGACCCATGAGTTAAGGGTGGTTTCCGAATCATTACAGAGCACGGTGCACAAATTTCATGGGAGCATCCGGGTTTGGTAGGTTAGATTTAAACCTACGAGCTCCACGATGGGGGTTCGAATCTCCACCCATTACGTCATTACTACCCCTGAATGCCATTAAAGTGGAATCGATACGAAGGTCTGCATAGGTTCTTGTTTGCAGCGAGAGAGACGTGATTCCTCTAAAATTGCGCTCGGTTATTAAAGATCGGAGATATTAAAGATCGATATATTCATAATCGGAACGCATTTGGGATTATTTGTGTATTGACATTGACGGTTAACCAATTTTTACATGTATGTAATCGTATACTCGTAATCTTGCGTTTATTATAAGTTCCGTAGAAGTGGTTTAACATGGTTATACATCATCCCCGCTTAGCATAATTATACATTATCTTAGGATCACTTGCGAAGCACATATCCGGGTAAGCGTTATCACATCCATACGCTGCGTCTTTATAAAAATATGTTCCATCGTTCAGGAAAGTGAAGCACCTCGGTAGGCGAAAGTATGGGAATACAGCCCAGGATCGAAAAATACGGCAGGTACTGCAATAAACGACAATTATCGTGGACAACAAAAATTTATCGATGGATGTGCCCCAAAACAGTCCCTTTAATTAATTGCACATTTACTTATGAAATATTTAGAATAGTTCTCCTTCTTTTATCATTTTCAAAGAACCGGAAATTGTGATACGCGATTTAATAAAACCATTTGCTCACTTTTTTCGTCCTTTTCAACGCGTTCGCGTGTTCGCATCTGCATGTTCGCATTCGCAATATTCGTCTAAACCAATATCCCGCGGCTTTTGGGTTTATCCAAAACTGAGAATGACCGTCGAAAAATGCGTTTCGATTTTGTACAGTGGATCAAAGGGATGACATCCAAAAACTGATCTCCAGGATTGTTTCGAGAAGTGAGAAAGACATTAATACACGCGCAACGAATCAAAGCGACCATCTCAAGAATTGATAATTGTTTATTGGATTTTCATCGATCAATTTTGCATTTCCATTCTATTTCATTTGTAATTTCTTTCGCCGTATTTTTGGATCTGCCGCCGAGTAGACGGAAACAATGAAACCAATATCCTTTCACGACAATGTACACGTCGTTGACACGTCCCGCACCGAAACGTCCTTCCGTGACTTTCCTTCCTTATCCAGACTATAATTATATCTATAACATAGTCTTTACATTGTAGCAAAGACTAAGAAAATTATTATGATCAAGTAAATTGTGCAATATGCAAAACGCTTCAGACCGTAAAGCGGCTCGATGGAATTTATATAGGATACATATACTTGATATAAAACATCAAATAAAATTGTTATCGGTTATAGAGAATTAAATCGTATCAGCGCGACAAAAATGAGTACGTATCGTGTTAAGCGTTAACAGCATGTTAATGTATTTTACAATAGCGCTTCGCGTAATAACCAACATGTAAAGTGACTCCAGCGGAAAGTTCAACGTGAATCGATACGGGACGTGTTAAACGATATCCCTTACAATCTCGAATATAAATAAGATAGGAACATTTTAACGAGTTTCCTTCTTGGCACCGCAACGAAATCGCAAGCCGCCGAAAAGTTCGGAGTTTTGGAGAAAATGGTGTTTGCTCGAGACTCGCTCAAACCCAACCCTTTCTGTACGACAGAGAGCGCAGTCGAAGTTTCTTTGCTCGCCGACCATGGAAACCATATACGTTATTGAGAGTGTAACAACATGTCCACGTATTTGATATTTTGTACTTTTCAATACTTCATTTAATCGGTGATTAAATTCCCTTCACCATCGTACAGGCGGACATGCTCTGCAACGTTTACGTACGATTCTCGATAGCGACACATTGAAATACATTATCGCGTATATGATAATAATGGATATTATTCTCGTGTAGTTTACTATCGTAATCGACGATGACCTCTCATCGGGATATCACTTACATCGCGAATTACGGAATATTTCGCCCTCTCAATGTTCCTGGCTTTTCATCATTTTGTTAACATCGATGCCCCAGTTAGCCACTCCGACGGATTACGTTTATAATGACTACCTGTTGCCGCAATATCAATGTGTCTTTGGCTTAAATCCGTGGCGCGCGGCCGCAAGGAACGATACTCGATATCTCGTGCAACGTACGTCGATCCTCGAAGCCTCGAGACATCCTCGAGGAGCTCTTCCTCCCGGCACGGATCATTATCGTCCACGCGAGCACGACTTTCGCGCCCGGGATTTTTCTCACGCATCCGCAGATTTCTCCTGCCTTTTTCCCCCGACTCGATCTCACGGACGCCTCGCGTGACCGTGCAGCGCGATAATTTCCAACGGGCCGGGCGATGAAACTTCCGCCTCGAGATGCGACGTGTCGAACAATGCCTCATCCCGCGGGATATTAAATCACGGAACTTCGGAATCGCTCGTATCCCACCGCGCGTTATTTCGTCCTTCGGCGGTTATCGTCTTACCTGAGCCGTTTCCATTGTCGTTCGAAAACTTCTGCCCCCGCCCCGTCGAATAATGCAATTTTGCCAATTTCGCGCATTATCCCCTTCTAAACCAAAATTCACCCCCAAATTATCTCGTATAGGTTGCGTGGTAGCGTGTAAATTCTTTTATAATCTCCAATAATCTTGTTATTTACCGGTGGATTGGTTGTACAAGGACCACGTAACCTTTTACTTAAACGTTTCAAATCAAATACGTTATAGTTTTCTCTCAAATCAATACAGTCACCGAGTAATCTCATCTTATTTCGAAACACCTTCTCTTACCCCTTCCAACTGAGAATCACGTACATAACTCGATAGTAAATCAAAACTACAGACGTTTTTCTATTCCCGACAAACGAAGGAGGAGAACGATCACAATGTACTGCAGCATATTGAGCTACAAACCTTTGTTATCCCTCGTATAAAAAGCCATATATTTGGATAGTGTTCAGAGGTGAATTTTCAATAGAGAAGATGACGTCAGCCCGTGTATTATTTGATCGAGCCACGTAGTTGCGAAGATGCAAGTACGACCGAGGTGCGAAGGTCGGAGTGGGAGCTTGGCTTGCGGAGGTTTAAGCGCGGTCAGAAGCTGGCAGGCTGCAGGCTGCACGGAGCTAACCCAAACTTCGGTCGAACGAAATGCAAATGTGTATGCGATGGTGGGCAGCAAAGTTTGAAGACGTCCGCAGGGGGTAGGATCGCTCGTATACTCGATTGCATAGGTCAAATGTACACAGATTTGTGTTAGGAGACGCTCCGCTAAGCCGACGCGGTATTTGGGTTTATATCGGGTAAATAATAAGCGAATTTCAAACACGTCGGTCAAGGGGAGGAGAAAGATGCGGGCAGAGGAGCGTGCGCAAACTGGGAATATGCGGTTGATACACGATCCTTTCGTTGCTACTGGCGCGTATGCGCGCCCGAGAAATTCCCTTACGCCGTATCACGGATGCTCGTGTGCTTTTCGTCATGACCTCTCATGCTGCCCTGATATCGTGATTATTTGCTCGGCGATATCCGTTCGAAGAGTAATATGCGCTGCTCATTAATGGCTATTTCTGCGATAACTATTCTACAAATGATTTTTTCCCTTACGTCCGTTAGTAATGTTAATGAATGAATCGCTTCGACTGACGGATGAGGCGAAGAAGGATAGCTCAATTAAGTAAAATATGACCTTGTTCTCTGTAAACCCATAAATACATCGGCAAGTGAGAAGTATTGAATTCTCTTAAGAGTCAAACATTTGGACAAAGTATGACTTCACGCATCACATTGTAAGCAGAAGCTGATATACAAGACTCTTCTTTACGGAAGTTATTAGACTGTAATTTTCTTCTATTTAAAAATACCAAGTGTTTAATAAAAACGTATCATTTTTGCTATAATCGAGGAGAGATCAAGGCATTAAAAAGCCACTTTGTTCACCGTACTCACAGCGAAACCGCGTGCAAATTGCTCGACGATGAAAGAGTTAAGCGAACGATAAAATTAATCCCGAATAATGTCCATTGTGGCTTTTATCGACAAAAAAGTGCGCTAAAGAGTAGTTAAATATCGGGCATTATGCACGAGAAAAGACCGATCGAACAATTCACTTGGCACTGGTTTTCGAATTATTATTACGATTAACGTTTCCTATCTTCCTCGATACATTTTCCGACGCGAATTTCTAATATATTTCGATGCTCGTCGTACTTTCACTTCGTATTGCCTCAGGCAAACACCTCAGGTTGCATACTTATAATTAATTTAACGGACCAACGTTTGATCGCAATTAATCTTACCTTTAATCATTAGTCTATAGTTCCGACAGAGATATGTTCAGTGCAGCTTATATATGTACACTTTTCTCGAGGATCGATACACCTATCGTCCTCGCGTGGCGTCGATTTTATAATCGCTATCATCTTACGCTTAAGTCGCATATTTATATTATATATATACTGTGGCGGTGTCAAGCGGCTGTCCA
>JBCFXI010002724.1:0-17989 GCA_038496175.1 Ampulex compressa
TTTTTTATAAAGAAACGACTGACCAGTCATTCTGACTGGTTTGGTAGTTCCAGTGTTAAACAACGTGACTTCTCAAAAGCACCAACCTGATATCCACAACGTGTACACCGCTCCAAAGGCCGGAGCCTCCTTCGCCAGCATCAAAAAGTCGTGCCACTTCCCGCGTAAATCACATCCGAAGAGGAGACATCGGATATGAGAAAGGCCGCTTTCTGGCGCCCCTAAGAGGCGAAGCTCCATAAAGGAGGGAATCGGTATGCGTGTACCCCGGGGAAGGCGAGGTAAAGGTGCATATACTCGAGCGTAAGCCTAAGCGCGTTCCGCGGTTGGTGCACGGGGGCCCAGTTTAAGTTACATACGCGACGATCCTGAGTGACACATGAGAACCGTATAGGACGTGGGACCGATCCGTCCGTGAGCGGGGCCTCGAGCGTGTGCGGATATACACAGGAGGCGGCCACCTTGAATGGAGACCATTAACTTCAAACGTATATTATTCAAGCCATTCAGACACGAGGAAATCGTCTCTGCTCTGCATAAGGACGAGCGTAGAAAACGGGGCTGACATGGGCCCGAAGTAGCACCGGCTACCCGCTTATGAATCCTAAACGACGCATACATATGTATCGTCCATTACTGTCTCTCTTGTCGGACTACCGTCAGCCAGACGTCACCCGCGCTACTCGTCGGGCCCAAAAGCGATCCGTCTTGCTCCCTTGATTCTTCGATCGCGATTCGGGGAGACTATACTCTTGGGTTTGTTGGGGGGAGGAAGGGAAGAGGTGGAGTGGGAGTGGAAGGGGTTTTGCTGTTTAGCGAAGTATCGTGAGAATACACTGGTGATGTGGAGGAGAAGTTTGGATAGCGTTTGAGGGAACATTGTGGGAGTAGTGGCGATTTTTGAGACTTTTGAGAATGACGGCTGATCCGTGGAATGTGCTGTGGGATATTATTATTATTGCTCCTTTAGGGAGTTGTAAGTGGAGTGCGAGCTTGTTGAACGAAGTTCAGGTTTACGATAATCGCGTGGAGCAGTCTTATTCACCTGTGATTAATATATCCACATCAGGCTTGTTTCGAAGAATAAAACCACGCATGTTATATCGCAAAGTCATTCGATTTTTTTTTTTTCTTAATTCATTTTTCGACACCGACTACTAAGTTCATTTGGCCTAGGACCTACTGTTTAAGGTGGATTCCGAGCCACCAAATCATTCGATTCTTTCTCGCACTGCAAACTAGCGAACCAAAGTTCAACTCCAGCAACTAATAGTATCACACGCTCAGCAGTCTCTCAGTAACACCACGTTCAACAGAAGAATCTCTCTTCCTCCCAGCACACTAGGTACTGTTAGCTCAAACCAAAGGAAAAACCCAAGAGGAACGCGACTCTAATTGATCCAACGAAACGCCCACACCGCTCGCACGATCCTCGACCCGAACGTATTATTCGCCGAGCGATCGGCCGCTAATTCCAGCGCGTGTCAAAGCCGACGAGCGAGAGCCATCGAGAGCGCGGAGCGATCTCGAAGCACATTAGCAGAGTACGCGCGGCCATTGGAAAACGGTAAATCACAAAGTTCGCAACTGGCGAGCTCAAGGCCTAAATATGGGGACTCAGCGTGCGTGAAAGACGGGGGGGACAGGCGTGCCCTGCGCCGTCTCAAAGGTTTTCTTAGGCCGAGCCAAGAGTGCACGTCTCCCAACCGCATCACGTCCGCGTACATCGCCTTTTTCTCCCCGGCTAACGATCCGATCGGCGCGTCCCACGGCAAGAAAGTACATGTCGCCGGTTTTTCGCGGCGGGCTCGAATGCGATAGCCGCCCTTTCGGCCCTGGAAAACAATGGGGCTGGCCGGGTACGCCCGTGGCTCGTCGTTAAGAATATGGAATCTGCCCCATCGGCCGGTATTGCATATTATCCCGGCTGGCAGCGGCCAACGGTTGTGAGTATAGGCGAGCCAACGAATTATCATGGTAATCACAGAACGGTAGCCGCTGGTACCGAGAGGTCAGACCGATGCCACTAGATTGCATTGCCCGAAGGCACTCCGAGGTGGACACTGCCCCTGGTATCCAGTGGTAGCCCGGTGTGTATACCTCGCTTACGCCGCTACTCTCCTACCAGAGGCATTCCTAGATATTTGTAGCCAGGAAATCGGCGAATCGCCGTGTCCAACGCGCCTACCACCCCGCCGTCTCGCAGAATCGAGTATCGCTCGTCGTTTTACTTTTGTCCTTATACGTTGATTCGCTTCTGCGTCGCTTGTTTTTATTATTAACCGTCTGGGTTTTGATGTTGAAATCGTTTGTTGGTTGGAAGGGGATTTGATTTTTGGCGGCTTGAATTGGGTATCGATCGTCGTTTTACTTTTGTGCTTATACGTTGATTCGCTTGTGCGTCGCTTGTTTTTATTATTAACCGTCTGGGTTTTGATGTTGTTGAAATCGTTCGTTGGTTGGAAGGGGTTTTGATTTTTGGTGGTTTGAATTGGGTATTGATCGTCGTTTTACTTTTGTGCTTATACGTTGATTCGCTTGTGCGTCGCTTGTTTTTATTATTAACCGTCTGGGTTTTGATGTTGTTGAAATCGTTCGTTGGTTGGAACGGGATTTGATTTTTGGTGGCTTGAATTGGGTATTAATCGTCGTTTTACTTTTGTGCTTATACGTTGATTCGATTGTACGACAGTTGATTTTATGACCTGTCTGGGTTTGGTGTTGTTGAAATCGTTTGTTGGTGGGAATGGGATTCGATTGGGTTTTGGTGGGTTGAATTGGGTACTGATCGTCGTTTTACTTTTGTGCTTATACGTTGATTTGGTTATGTGACGGTTGTTTTTATGATGTCGTTGTACCTGAATTTTGATATTGTCGAAATCGTTCCTTGGGGGAAACAGAATTTTTTCTGTAATTTATTTTTGTCACAAACTGCTAAGGTCATTGGACCTAGGACCTGCTGTTTAAGGTGGGTTTCAAACCACCAGAGCTGGAGTATACATATCACGTGGAAGAAAACAGAGGTGATAGGTGGGATTAGAACCTGTGTCTTACGAATAGAAGTCCGAGCCTCTAGCCACTACACCACCGTAGCTTTACGACAAGTATTGACTTGGATTTTATTTAGAATTCAATTAGATGGAAGATTTGTTATTTAAATCCTTCTAAGCACCAATCGATTAATTTGGATAAATGCGGTTGTAGTTCATTTTGAATGTTGATACTCTCTATTCTACTAGTCTTTTCCTTACTTTCTTCAAGCCTCCTGATTTTCCTCGGTATTCCTTTCCTTCATCAAAATGCGTTTCTCCCCTAATAGTACCTTCTTGCGAGCTTTGCCTATGCTTCGCCATACTCCTGAACGTGATAAACTAAATCTGTCCAGAACGACCTTTCTTTCGAGCGACGTCCTTGCATTTTTTCCAGCTCGAGCCTCGGTTCTCCGATACATCGGCCACCGTAACGAGGCTGTACCTGTCTTCGGATATAATGCGGCCACGTAGACTTCGTTTAGCGACGTTTGAGGCCCGAGGCATTGGCCGTAATCAAAGCGCAGCTGTAACGTCTGCGCTGCGTCTGGTCCGGGAATTAGACTAACGAGCAGAACTGGATGAATCGGACAGATCCATCGGCCGATCGATGGTTTATAGTCAGAGCTTGGCCGGGACGAATCGTTTTTCGATCGATCACCCGCTTCGTCCTGCGCGCTCGGCTTCTTCAACGTATTATCAGCCGCGGCCAAACGCGCACCGCCGGGACGAATCGGTTTTTAGACGCTCCTCGGATCAGATATCCCCCTTGATCCTTTCAAAGGGCCCACCTGCATGGACGCGACAAATTGTTTTAGCTCGATCCCCTCGCGGAAAAGGAGCCAGGATTCCCCTTTTCGCCTTTTCTGGGATAAAAGTCCGGTTGCGCGGATAATGTCTTGCCACGCTCATCGAACTTGTCTTTCGGCCTTTCTTGCACGAGACGTAGCCGTCGAGAATCGTGATGCAGAGTGTCGAGGGAAATGGAGAGATCCGTAATAACATTGCGATCGGACTGTGGGTTATTATCACTGATTGCGTGATTATTTTTATTTTTAGAAGAGGATATATTCGTGGATGATTTCAATTGAGAGATCCTCGTGCATTTTGGTCATTATTATAGTACTCTTACTTAAAAGCTTCGATACTCATTGTTCATGAGTATAACAACGTGATCGAGGTTTTTGCTGCTTTGCTCGAATTGTCTTTCTTACGTCATTCGTCCACGAATCTCTCTTTTAAGCTGATTTTTTGTTTAATATATTATATATATATACAGCACACAAGACACAAGGGGAAATTGGTATGATTTCGAACCTCGAAATCTCGTGCTTTTATCAACAAAATTATTGTAATTCTCACGCTCTCTTTCGAGCGATACGTACATCCTATATTCCTGGAGGGAAGGCGGAAGGGCCTCGAGGAACGGAGGGTTGAGAATCACTGGTCCCTTCGGGAGATAAGAAAGTCGTGATGCCGGGTAGTGCAACGCCGCACCGCGAGAGATACACATCTCGTATGCTCCGAATTAATAAATAATAATGCAATATTGTTGCTGCGGCTGACTCGACCCACCGGTCAACTGCCGCTTGGTACCTACCGGTTAGTACCCAGAGATTTCTGCCCGCACGTCCGGTATGCGAATCTTCGTCCCGTAGGTCCGATATCGAGAGCACATGCGAGCTACTGGTCAGTGCTCCCTGCATTATTTACAGGGAGGAATTTCATATGATCCCCGCATCGCCATCGAGTGTATTGGAAAGCAGCGGGACGGATATTAATACCGTGCTTTGACGTCGACTCTATTAAAACCACGTTCCGGGCATCAATATTTCCGTAAAGTTTTGGATAATCCGCAAGGCGGAGCAAAATACTCGAAAATAATAGGAATGGATTTTTAGGATTAAAATAGAATTATTCTGTAAATGGAGATTCTATTTCGATCTTGACGGTTGATAAATATTTTTCTTGTGTTTCATAATGATAATTGAATAAATTGATAAATATTTTTCTCGTGTTTCATAATGATAATCGAGTAAATTTGATTGATAATTGAATAAATTGATACATATTTTTCTTGTGTTTCATAATGATAATCGAGTAAATTTGATTGATAATTGAATAAATTGATAAATATTTTTCTCGTGTTTTATAATGATAATTGAATAAATCCATACATACTTTTCTTGTGTTTTGTAAGTGATCATTGAATTTTTTCCTCGAGTCGCAGTGATGGATAGCAGGTCGCTCTGTGAGCCAAGAAGACCGCGTTTCACTGCGATTATTTCCGATATGTCTTACGCAAATTGGGTTTCCAAGATATGCGCCCATGCGCTTTCATTATTCGTAACGAGTATGAACTTTACTCGAAACGCGGCAGTAATAGATCATTTTACGCCGATTCTTTCCATCTCGAAGGCAACGGCTGATAGTACAAAACGTGCGAATGGTGTTTAATAATAATACGGGTTGACCATAAATTAGCCGTCGTTTCGAAGCCCATGTAATTTTCAATGGAACGGTGCACATTTGCATTCCATGCAGGTCGGCCTGGGAACGGAAACTCCTCGGTGAAGTTTCGTTGCATTGCAAGTTCCATCGTTAAGGCCGCGCCAATAAAAAGGATGAAATGGATTTATCCATTATGTCGGGATATAGCACAACGCGCATATGGAAATATATCGATAAAATCTATTATAATGGTATTCTCGTGCAAAATATACGTACTCGTTTCTGTACTTTCCAAATCACAATTCCCATGATCAGACTTACGCGATATATTTCGTATACAATATTACCTTGAGATAATCTATCTATACAGAACAGAATTAGACCAAAATATTAATTCAATATATAATTAAAGATAAAAATAATTCAACATATATATTTGAATTTTTTTTTTTAGCAAGTATTGGACAGAGATTTGTCAATACGGAGAAAAGCAAGAGTAGCCATATTCTTCGAAACATCACGAAAATACGCCAAATACAATCTCTAACCGCTACATCAATATACCTCATAATAGCTTTCCACTAATAAATCGTATCGCTCTTCGCGATGTCATTCGCCATACACCTGGCAACCGTTCAAAGTCCGCGAAGTCTTTCAAGCATAAATCAATTCAAACACTTTACTCAAGTAGACGCATAAATCTCTTCTATTATTTCACGTTCGTTCAACGCAAGATCATAGTCACAACGGTCCTTCCTAGGTTCCTCCACTTGGAAAGACATTTTTCCGCCATGTTCGAAATATCACCTAACACCGGACGCACTGATTACACGCTAGTGCCAACAGACTGGTAGAGAAAAAAAAAGGACAAATCTAAACGCAATCGCGAAAACAGGAGGGAATGCAATTCGCCGTCCATCTCGGCCGAGAGTCGAATGTGCCTAGCCCATTGCCGGCGGGACGTTCGAGCAAAAGGAGGAAAGTACAAATCGGAGTGTTTTTCCCCAGGGTAAGAGGAGGTAGACACTTCGTTACGGTCGGCAAGCGCAAAAATGGCGGCTGATCGTGGCCGTTTATAAGAACAGCCAGCGGACAGAGGCGACGCGCAACATGTCAAATGTCAGACACGCCGAGATACGGATCTGGAAGAGGCCTCGAGTAGGAACGAGGTCCGAGCTCGTTGGTGTCTGGAGGCCAGGCCCCGCGTGGACTCATTACCGGCCACGTAGGATCCGTGCAGGATGCACATTGGATCGGCGACGCTCTATTATTCCGTGAAACAATGGTGCCGTGCCGCTGGCATGACGTCGCCAGTGCCCTAAGGAATAGCCTGTGCCTCGAGAAATAGCCGGTGCCTTAACCCTTCTAGTGACGAGCGAAAAACCAGTGCCTCTGCGAAGATGAGCGGACGTATTGGACGAATTTGCTGAGGTTTCGAAGAAGCTCATAAAAGACAAACTGGAAATGAT
Source organism: Ampulex compressa (assembly GCA_038496175.1). Taxonomy (NCBI): domain Eukaryota; kingdom Metazoa; phylum Arthropoda; class Insecta; order Hymenoptera; family Ampulicidae; genus Ampulex; species Ampulex compressa. The sequence goes on from JBCFXI010002724.1 coordinate 6,950, forward strand.
ATTTATATCATTCAATAAGCAACGTATTATGGAAGAAATGGAGAATAAAGTGTTGGTAATGGTTCTATCGATTTATTTGTAGATAAAGTTCTTTAGCAGTGCGAATAGTAAGGGGCTATTTTATGTGCGATGATATAACGTTGTTGGTAGTTCTGGCAAGTGTTGCGAACGACGATGTATCGTCGTCCGGTACTAAATGGGTTAAGTCGATGAAACATCAGTTTTTCTGCGAATCAGTTCGTGCGGTAAATGATTTTTTACTTCACACTGCGAGTATACCCGTCAACCGCATCGAAAGGAAACTTTGAATCGACGCACATATATGTCCAGTTCGGTTACAAAACACTAAACACCTGGTCATTTTCGGTTCCAAACACTAAACCTACCAGTCACTTTCTGGACATATTTATGTACACCACCTACATCATCAAAGAAAATTACTATTCAGAAGAGATCTCGATCTCGATTCTTCGAATCATCGAGTATTTCAAAAAGCGCCTTTTTACCAAGTACACCACTTTTCTAAAAAACAACTGATGGGTTATTTTCACCTCTTCTCCTCTAAGGTTTAGTATTAACTGGTTAAGGAACAGCCAGTTGGTCAAGGTATCTTACGGACGGACTATATAGCTCTTCGTATAAACGGAATATAATAGAATGTGATCGTCTTGGCTCGTAAAACGCGCGACAATAGGCGCCGTGCCGCTGTCTCTTTGTTAGCATCGATTCGCGAATAAAGAAGGAACATGATTTCGAGAGCCGAACGATGCGATCGCGGACGCTGTTCGAGAGTAAGTTGAACGAACCGCGGAACACGCGTGTCAGGGCACGAAGGAGCTTTTGTTCCGAGCGACACGCGCGAGGAGATGCGCGATATTCGAGTCCTTCTTCGGGGCGAGCCAAATTCCGAAGAGTACATTGTGTCGGTGTAGCCGTGAAAACGTTTTGTTACGGATCGTAAGAAAAGCGTGGAACGTAGGAGGAACCGATTTATCGATGTAAGCCTGAGCCCAGTGTGATTCTGGATGGAGGAACTTGAGAATTTGATGCCAATTTTTGCATCAACTTCATTGTGGGTTTTTATATTTATTTTTCATGTTCATATATATAATACATGAAAAATAAATATAAAAACTAAGAATGAAGTATATATATATATTTTTTTTATGTATTTTATATTTTCCAACAATTCTTTACATAATTCTCCTCAACCTTTTTGGTGTAACGTGCCGTTTTATAACGAGCTTGGAGAGCAGTTTTTATTTAACACTGGAAGTACTGAATCGGTCAAAATAAGTGGTCGGTCATTTCTTTAAAAAATCATAGCGCTTTATAACGGTTCTTTAAAAAATCCTAGCGATTTACAACGGTGCGTTTTCCGAGATTTCCACGATTTTCGTGCAATATGTGGATCATTATATTGATTTATACAACCTTCCTATTATCCTCTCTTATTTCTTAAAGATACACGTGGTGTTCTAGATATGCCCTGAAAATACTGACAGTTCTAGCGTTAACGAAGTAGAAGAAACCATATCCCCGTGTTTTCCCGATACGACCAAGTTGCTACAGAGTTAATTTCCACGCGTATAAAGATCGTTGCAACAGCAACGCCTTCATTACCCTCTGATCCGTCGAAGCCTCGATTTTTCATCCTCGTTTGCGTCTCTCGGACAGGCATTAAGGACTGATTTTTTCTTGCGCGGGACACACGCGCGCCAACTGATACCGCGGAATTAATGAGCTCCGCGTAATCGGCCTTCGTTGGATTTTTAAGGAAGCGCAATTGTACGTTACGCTCTTATCAGCCCCGGGATCGCCATCTCCTATTGCTTGAACGAATATCGTGCGCGTGAATATACAATCCGCTCCGTGGAATTGCAATTAGATGCATTCCTTCCTCGGTCGCAAAAATCGCGTAGAGTATGGGCATAATGCCATATTACCAGGTTTAGATACGCGTACCTTCCATTACCCGTGCATTACACAGTACTGAAATTACGCGGTAAATTAATTACATCGTAACGCCATTGCAAACACTGAATAACGCGCACCGTGGCCCGCAATGGCGTTTACATCATATTCGAATTCCCTTAACGATTATTACTCCTGCATCGTTGCGGCATCCAATTTAACGGCTCAAAGCCGAGTGTGATGTTGCCCCATTTACGAGTTGAGATCGTAATTCGCGGTTAGACGCGCTCCAGGTGCTTTTCCACTTGTGCGTTTCCCTTTAAGAATGGCTATTCTAAAAACCGATATTACTGGCGACTAATCGAGGTGCGTTATTCGCCGGTATTACGCAGTACGAGCCGAATTCGCGATACACCCTCGTGATATACGACCGCGCGATATTTTCCCGTCGAAACGCGAACAGACGTGGCAATTTATAAGCTATGGAGATGTATCGACGAATATCGATACTGCGACAAAAACCGATAGGCCTGATCCCTCGATTAGACGTTGTTTTAAACGTTTCACAATGATTGCTTTTTTGTACGGTTTTAGCTGGAATACTGGTATTTTACGTTATACAGTTTATATTTTGTTTACATACGAAAAGCACTTTTATGCATGACAAATAATTTGCATCGGTGTGATTTTTACATTGTTCAATTCATCGAGCAGCCGAATTAAGAATATTTCCTGAACATTACTACGTTATATCTGCACATCGATGAATTGATTAAACATGTCTATAATAAGGTATGTTTCTTCTGATAAATGTCGAAACTATTCATACTCGGTGAATCGCGCCTTCTTTCGAAAACGCCTTAAATCAAAGCCGCAGCCATCGAATAAATATCTTCATGAAATTCTACACATCGCGCTTATGTTCCGCGAAGAAACGCTGCCTCGATAACGACGCCGCCAATTGCGAAACGTCCTGTACTCAGCCGTAACATTCCTCCACGAGCAATATGCTCACTGAAATATTCCCGCGAGAACGTAAATCGTCGTGCGCTCTAGAAACTCGCACAATTCGATCCTCGCATCGAGCGGCGGAGCCTTTCGATCCCGGCACATTTGTCTCGATCAGCGTGGGTACCGGTGCTTCCCAACGAAATCCCAACAAATCTCCGCGCGATCCGTTCGGGACGATTAATTAACATCTTTTCCAGAGGCGCGAGGAACGTTTATACCCGTGTGCTCGCATGGAAATGCGAATGGGCGCATCCGAGGAGCGCGGATTCAGAATGAGTCACGAGCGCCTGTTCTCCCTGAATAAAGGAAGCGCCTTAACTCGTGGCCTTAAACGACAAGTCGCACTCGTGGTGCAGATTACGTGCTGCAAATCTAACAAACGCGAGCCCCACTCGTCGCGCGGATTGCGCTTTAAATCTATTAGCTTGTCCCGGCGCGGATCGTCGTGCTCCTTCTACTCAGAGGTCGTTCGAGATTGGAGTAAGCTGTGCGCATTAGCCGGATTGGAATGTATTGCCGCTTCTCACGTCGTGAATATAACGTTCCGCCTTTTTTCGATCCGCCATTCTTCGGCGTGAAGTTTGATTTGAGAGGCGAGGGCGCTGCCAGCGCTCACCGGTAGCCGCTTCGAGATGTTTTCAATTAGGATCTGCTGTAGTGTGATTTTGCTACGAGTATAATTCTCACGTATTTATATGCTCGGGGAACGCGGTTTGAACTTAAGATTGGAGAGAAGTCTGGTATTACGGTGTCTCCTGATATTCTGCACGGATTAATTCGAAGCATTTGGATACGCGATATTTGGTTAAGGTTAATGTTCGATTATTGGAATCGGAATGTGACGCGCATGCGCAATGATTACTTTCTGATTTCCTCGTGAAAACAGTATGGACATAATGAGTGAAAGGCCACCGAGGAGTATAGGATGTAAAAACAGCGTCGAACTGTAATGAGAATCCTTTTGAGCATTCAGGAGCGGATGTAATTGTCATTTGAGCATAACCGTGATTTACGCGTGGCAATTAGTCTTTGGATATGATCCATATACACGGATCCTTAAGTGCCTCTTAAGGAACGTATAATAAAGTTAATGGTGCACCTGTAATTAGAGCATTGGCCACTCGAAGAAACACGGAGTTGTGCTGCTTTGTGCGTCAACGTGCTTCGGTTAATGTGCCCCTGCGCGATGCTAATATCGCGGCCAGAGGAAATAATTAATGTCCCTCTTGGAGAGGCTAATAAATCACTCCGAAGGTAATACACTATAGGAAGATCGATGGAGGTCATTTCTATAATCCATCGATGATTGCGCTTGTCACAACACACTGAAGAATCGTTAAATCTTCCTGCATGGTGGAGGCGACGATACGCATATCGAGTATCCTTACTTAACCTCAGTTACAAAATTGTCGGGCACAAAATTTGTCCAACGCTGCAACTCCTTGTCGATATTAAATATCCATTCCGCGGAAATACGTCGAATTATGAATTTAGAATTTAATAGCAGAGAATAGTAGAGAATTATGAAAACAGAGGAATTTTTTTCAAGGATAGCAGTTACGAATTTACATTAACCCACGCATCATCCATCTCTATCGGACGTTGACCAAATACTCATATTACCAGTCCCCGAGGAAGAAGCTACTCACAACTTGCAGTGCATCAAATCGTACCTCAAACCTCGACCAAAGACCCTTCGTCGCGCTTCAAGTCAGTCTCATGCCGTCAACCTCACCTTCAGCATTAAAACCCTCCACACACGTAAGAATAAAAATCATCCAATTCCACATTCGCACACATCCAAAGCTCCGATCCAAGTGCCCACCGATCCGACTTCCCACAGCGCCCTCGCGCGAGCTCGAGGGACAGGCTAACAACGTGATTTAATACATACCCTCTGGAAATGAGGATATTCAAATACTACGTAGCCTCGAAGATCGTATCCTATCCGCGGAGTGTTTTATCGAGGCGTTTCGAGGAACGCAGGCCCGCGCGCTCGGCCCAACGCGGTTTCTCGTGATCTCAGCGGAGCGGATAAAAGTCCAGCTCGTAATTGCTATACCGCGCTTTCGTACAGCCCAGCCCGAGGGTAAAGGAGGCAAGAAGCTTCCGAGGATGAAGCTTCCCGGTGCAGAAACCGCTTACCGGCTTGGCGATGCTCGTACGTTCCGGGCTGGAGGCTCTCCTTCCTCGGCTTCGTCATTTCTCTTTCCTCCGCCGCCGCGGATCTCCTGCTGCGCTAGCTCGGCCTCGCACCTGTCGGCCACCGCACCTGCGCCTGCAAAAGTTCGTTAATGCACTTTCCAGGATTTGCTGCCCACCGTTAAGGAGCGCTATGGTTTGTCGCTCGCGCTCCTCCTATGACTTTCATCGTGGATGGACAAGGTAATTTGGCTTGGAGCTGACTGCTTGGATCAGGACGGAGCAACGAGCGGCTTACGCTCAAGTATGATGAATTATTTTATCTCTTATAAGTTTTTTTTATTATATTTTTATATTTTTATTGTACGCTTGTTATTATATTAATATATGTTGTTGGTGATTCGATGTGTGTTTTATTTTCATGTCTGGTTGTAGTGTTGTTTTCATTTTCTCTTTCATTTATACCGATCCAATACTTTTGGCGTAGCTCTGCATTCAAAATGAGTATATGGAATAAAAATCATCAAGTACGAAATTGGTTGTGAAGGGAGATTTCGAAAAGAGATATACGAAGAAATTGCCATTATTTTGATTTATTTGGGCGAGTTGTTGAAACGATTTAAATCGATCTAAGTTACTAATTGCATATGTATGAATGAAAAATTTTAAAATCCAATGTCTCGGAAGGATTTTTCATCGTAGGATCCGTGGTAAACGTATACAGCGCGTGGAAAAAGCCAGAGATGATTGGTAGAATGCAGACTCGGCTCTTTCGCGTGGAAGTCTGGACTTGTATCCGCCGCTCCATCAGAACACGTTATTGTTTATAGCTGTAAAGGGCCGCCGGGTGAGCCGTGGCGGGTTATACTCCGATTGCAGAAGCTTCCATTGCGGTAAGATCGTCCGGCTGCGATTTCACTGCACATTATGCTCATCCGCATTCAGGAATTATCGCGAAAACGACGGAAACGTTTTACTGCATCGCGGCGAATAACCGTTTAGGATTGAGCAAAAACTTGGCAGTACGTTTAATACGATCAGTGATACTTGGTCTAACAGAGCACTTATTTGTACACATTATATTTTAATTCTCCATCCGCACTCTGATTTAGTTACTCGAGTGTTCGATTTTTTTCCACGTGATTTTTCTTAATATCTCTTAATTCACCACCTTTCTGTGCAACTTTGTAGAATACAATATACAATATAATTGTCTCTCAAATCTGAACTATTCACTAGGAACTGAAAATTGATTTAGAGATTTATTTAACCCGAGGTATCGCTTAGAGTGTCTATCGTACATTGGCATTGGACACTTCGTACTTTACAGTCACCACGAGACCGCTGGAAAGAACTTAAGAGCGGAATGCGAGTTTGCGCTGCAGGAAGTGCAATATTTAAATGATATCGTAGCACGAGGCGCGACACGGAAGCGTTCTCGAGCGTTATGCGAGCCGCATCGCGCGATTATCTTCCAGAAATTAGAATATGTTTGTCCCTCGGCGCAATTACGGTAGTTAACCGGCAGCAGCGATAACGGAACAACCGATTCCACCAAATATTTGCGGAGTTAGTCACGCTCGAGGCTCGAGTTTGGGAAAAATGCATACTGCGCGTTCCGGCGTACGCTATTAGATGCTAGATTATTGGAAGCTGATAGCAGACCTGCGAGAAATATCGTACCTCGGAATTACGCTGCGTACATAATTCAGGTTCGAGGCGTACTACCGCGAGGATCAAAGGATAATTTAGTCAAACGAAGCGAACTTCGAATAACTTTATCTCTTTTTAAGTTCCTCACTCCGTGTAAGAATGCGAGGATCTCTATTTATACTTATCGACAGCGCGCAATAGTTTTATACGTCGTTACCAGGATCAGCGATATGCAACTCTTCTAAACTCGTCCTACGGGACTTTCAGCCTGACAAGTCGGTTCTATTTTGATACGGCAGACTTGAGATTTCCTGGAGTCTCGCGGTTATTTTAATATCCCCAGAATATTACCAGCATTCGCGGAAGAACCATGCCGCTCGTTTCTAACGTTCTCCGGGGGATAACCTCTTGCGCAAAAAAATGGTCAAAAGCCGGTAGCAGCGGGAATAAAACGTTCGAAGTGATCGTAAATTACATCGATAATCGATTACAGCTCGACTCTGATCGAACTATCGATATAAAATCCCGTATTAAATCCAGCCGCAAATATTGCAAGAATAATTCCACGCCTCCCCATTTTATCAGCCGGATACTTCGAGGCGATCGTCGGTATATGCGCAAACGCTCTGCGCAGTTAATTACCACGCTTTTTCGCAGGATGCTTCTGCTCCAGGGAAAAAATCATCAAAGCACCACCGCGGATTTAACGTTTAACGCGATCATAAATTATATCAACAACCCATTATGACTCTACTCTACTCCAATAATCGACAGAATTCCACATTATCTCCAGCCAGGAGTATCGCGGGAGTAATTCCATACCTCCTCATTCCATCAGCTCGATGCTTCCAGATGATTCTCGAAACATGCGCAAACGCTCTGCGCAGTTAATTCTCGTGCTTTTTCGCCCGATGCTTCAGCTAGTAGAGAAAATATCCTCAAAGCACCACCGCGGATTTAACGTTTAACGCGCTCATAAATTACGTCAACAACCCATTATAACTCTACTCTACTCCAATAATCGATAGAATTCCACATTAAATCCAGCCTCAGTAATTCGCAGCAGTAATTCCATCAGCTCGATGCCTCGAGACGATCGTCGGTATACGCGGTAGTGCATGTGCATGTGCAGTTAATTCCCATGCTTTTTCGCGGGATGCCTCTGCGCCGGGGGAAAAATTGTCAAACGCGATGCACCGCGGCTCTGCGTTGGCGCAATCGCGGATTAAACTGTGGGAAATGAAGGCGCGCGGGGTCGCGCCGTATTACTCGGGGATTTCATTGGCGGCGCGCACAGTAAATAATCATAGTTATTCGCCCGTAGCCGATAGAGGCGGAACGGCCGTACGATTTTAATCGGCGCTTCGATGCCTCCCGATAAACTGTAACGGCCCCTCTCCCGGGAGGAATAATTATATTAACCTTAATCGATCCTCGTACACGGCCGCGCTCTAACGTCGCTTCCATGTTCTCCGCGGCGGACACGGGCGTTGCATAATTATCGAGGAAAAGGGAGGATGCAGGGGGGGGAGGGAGGATCGAGAAAGTACAGGCCGCTCTTCCGCGAGAAACGAACCTTTTTTTCCCGGCCCAACACTCGCAGAATCCGTCGTCCCATCCGGTGGGAAACCTCGCGGACTAATTGACAAAATGGATGTCGTAAAGATAGGGCGGTTCATCTTTCGTATTGCCTCGAAGTGATTTTCGATGCCGGTTCGAGATACGGCTTATTAATTCTCGCTTTAGTTTCTCGTTAAGCGAGCTACCTTTTTGTGAAAATAGAAGCTCGACGCACTTATGAGTCGTGGATGCTGTATTCTTCTTGTCGAGGATGAGATCGTTCGTGGAATGAACCGCGAGTGGACCTGATTGGTATTTTACTCGGTAGAGCTCGGAAGTTGGATCGATTATAAGTCTCGAGTCTATGCCGCGGGATGAGGTATTATACTTTATTATGCAAGGTAACAGAGAAGAATAATGATACGAAAAGCCTCTAACGGTGTACGAGTTAGTCTATAAGTTCAGTCAGAACTTTGATTCCTTCCACGAATCGACACCTTATACCCTTGCTTTCGATATCCACTGCTTTATTATCGAGAGCAGTCGATCGCGAGTGATTCTCAGGAAGTTGGAAGACGATTTCCTCTTTCCATCGTACAACAGCCTCACGCAGGTACATTCCGTGTCGCGTATATCCTCGCGCCACGTGATCCCATAATCCAGGTGTGCGCAAGAATGAGTCGATTAATCTACCTTCGAGGGGAGACCGATATTTCTCATCTGCCCGATCGATATTTATCTCGATTCCCCCGATGCACGAACTGGGCTGCGGCTAGGCGAGGAATCGAAGGATTCCAGGGCGGTCTCTGGCCGTCCAATTATCGTATCCACGTGTTTATCGATGATTGCCTGTCTGGGCTGCGATTAAAAGTTCTCGCAACAATAGGTTCCTGTAACTGCCTTTAGCCGGTGCGCCTCGTATTCAGAATCGGCTGTTAGCGATTGCCCTGCCCTTCCGCTCCTTAGCCCGGCTCTCCGCTCGCCTATGGGAGATTTATTTGCTCCGGAAGAGCCGTGGAACAGAAGGACACTGTTATGCGCAACAGAATGCGTTCTGAATGCGGATCATTGCCTCTGTTCTCTTCTCGAATCGCCGCACTCCTTTTGCGCGCCCACCTCCCTGCTCCTCCGTCGTTATTTACTCGAACTCGTTCCCTCCCGCTTTCTATGGGCCATTATAATTATTGTTCAGCGACCCGGAGGAGGTAGTTCCATCCGGGATCGTTGGATTACCAAAAATGCCCGCTGAATGGGAAGGCTGGAAAGAATTCGAGCTACATTGTTAAGGGTTTCTTAAGGCCGCTCGAAGTGTAGTTCGTAATTTATGCTTTGGGCAGTGCGGCCCGCGCGATAGTTATATCGATACTGCTGCTGGATGCGGTGGTATACCGCGAATGTCCCGCGAGTAAATTTCTTTGGCATAGATTGTACCTTTTGATAATGCGCACCGTGGATTTAATGGTCGTCAGTTTGCGCAGAGCTAAGCTCGCTATGTTAAACTGCAAATGAACCGTTCGCATGCCGATAAAGTTATTTGTTTTATATACTAGGCTGGGTAGTGTGTTAGTGCGAAACGTAAAAATCGCTTGCGAAAGACTATGGCCAGCTGTGAATATTTCATATTAACGGTCGATCGTGCAGATCGGTGGTTTTATGGATGTTATGGGAGCAAATGTATTTATCGCATTCTGTATATTATGATAATACCAAACGTATAAGGCTGAGAATATACTTAATACTGCGTTTCGAGGAGGCACGTCAAAATCGTCCACGCGATGCTACCAAAAGAACACTTTGTTCAAGTCGATTCTACGAGAGAGTCAAAAGGTTTCATGCCGCCCTGGAGCGTCCAATTATTTCTGCCGTCCGTTCATTCGTAATTGTCAGTCTAGCGCATACCGGTAGCGATCCTTCGATTTTCTTCTAAGCCTTTTACAGCTGCTCGACCGTTTTGCTTTTTGCATACGTATCCTTCCTGCTCCTCGATCCCCCAAGGCGCCTTTCCTCGAAACCATTAATGCAAATTCTCAAAAATTTTGACCAGAAACGCATACACCCGACTCCGAACGAACGTTTAAGGATCGAGCGTGGCATCGTGAATAGAGGTTTGGATACGTATTCGAGAAATGTAGGGTTCGATCTTAGGAGGCATCGTTTATGGAGTTTTCCATACGATTATTCGCATCCTGTCCCCTCGACCTTCGGGATTCCGCTCAACCGGTAAATCTTGTCTTAAAGTATCATAAGTACTTTATATTCAATGTCGAATACCCTGCTTCCCCGAGAACAACCACAATTTACTAACATAAGTGTATATTCAGGAGAACCATTTAACCGCGAAACATACGCCGCGGTTTCCATATTCAGCAGCATACTCCCTAATACCCAACCACCAGTATCAAAAGAAATAGGAAACATTTCTCCTAGACATCTTGCTCGGTTTCATTTAATAGTATTTGACGATGTGGTCTATAATGAACAGTGACGAATTTTCAGGTTGTCAGGTATATTATATGAAACTGAATATATGAACAAGGTACATGTGATTGATGAATATTATTTAACTTTTACGTTACATGATGATTATTTGTATGGGCAGCACTATATATTGGAGAATTATTGGTCATATTGGATTTCATATTGTACGTACCACCACATATGACTGTGCCTTAGCCTAATCCAATATGACCAAGAATTCTCCAATATATAGTGCTGTCCATCCAAATAATCATCATATAATGTACTTTATTTATATATATA
>JBCFXI010002725.1:0-17984 GCA_038496175.1 Ampulex compressa
GCGATATATATATATATATATATATATATATAATACACAACATAACGTTTAGATGATAATAAAATAATCAATTATATATAATATCTTCATTTTTATATAGGATATAAATAGCGTTTTGTCCATTGAGGGAAGTCTATCTGCGTGATATATATATATATAAAAATGAAAATATTATATATAACTGATTATTTTATTATCATCTAAACGTTATGTCGTGTATTATTTTCTACAATAGGTTGACAATTTATTTCGAAAATGCAACGTCTGTTTCGTCAAGTGACAGATTACGGTGAGAATAAGTGAGAATATGTGAAGTGCGGATGCGGTTAGTGTTAAGCACAAATAGGGTCTTAGCATATTACTTCTCTACAAAATTGACATTTACAAATATCGTTTCTGTGTATTGATATAAGGTCGATGTCTGATTGCTATTGAAATACTGATGAACCAAATTTCTGGAGGCATTTTGAAAATCTCGAGCCTTGCTTAATAAACAAGAATGAAACTAAAACCAAATAACGTGTGTTTACCGGTATGTAGCAAAATCTGCCACAAAAACTTGATGAACCTTAGATCAAAACGTACCTTGAACATTGTATATCTTGTCGTATCTCGTAACAATAAAAATTGTATACATCAAAACTATTTCTGCCCATATAACATAATACGAAATAGGAGGGACACATGACATGCACGCGCACACATACAGACACAAATCCTGGTTGTGTATAAAGCTTAGCGTAGTGAGATATGTATCTAGCATTTCTATTCCGTGGCATGCATTAGTTTCCAACGTAACTTTGTGAGATTGTTTTGCATGCTACCGATAGACATGGACCGCCTTTGGGAGATGCACGGTCGCAGACTGAGCGAAGCTGGCCTGCGAAGAGGATCAGGTAGGTTTATTTTACTCCGATTTTAAGTCATCGATTAACCTCTTGTCCTAAAATTTCTCTCACCATAATATGAATGGAATTTAATGATTTATCCGTGTGTACTATAAGGTAGATTTGAAAAATACTATAACCGTCGTCAGAAGGTCATCGCCATTAACCATTTCGTATTTTTTCACTGTTTTGAGCCGAAAAAAGGCACGCGAAAGAAATACAACAGGAGTGCCCTAACACCCACGTATTTTTCATGTAGCATGTTATTATAAAAATGGTCATATATACTAATAAATCGCATGACTCACAATGCAATTACGATATATTAATGAGTGAGATAGAGCGAGCAAAGTCCCGAATATTTATTCATTAACACAATCCAGGAACCCATAGTTAACTATTACTATCATCAAACAATATTCTCATTTCGCCCGATCAACTCTATATTTAAATAAATAAAAACTGTAATATTATCTAACGACACCGTATCTATGGCTTTATTTACGGTAGAACGTGTCACCCGCAAATACCAGAATTCTAATACTACGTCAAAGTACGTGGTGGGTATAAAAATATCAATAGTGGGATTAAGGTGCAGTGTGTGGAGTCACTCCTCCCTATGCTGTCGTGCGAGCCGTTTTTTCAGCTCTACGAAATATGTCTGACCGATAGGCGTATCGATTTTGTATCGAACACCTTAAACTTGATGTAATCTACGTACGTTTTTTTCATTTTGAACAGATACCAGTGTCGTCCTGACGGAGGACACAGACAGCTTCATCATAGGTGACAGGGTGTGGGTCGGCGGCACGAAGCCAGGTGCCATTGCCTACATCGGCGAGACACAATTTGCTCCAGGAGACTGGGCTGGTGTCGTTCTTGACGAACCAATCGGTAAGAACCTATTTCGTAAGAACCTAACACTTTTTTTTGTCAAAGTAGTAAGTACATTTGTTATCGCGCGCTACATGCAGAATATGCTATTTGAAGTTTCATGCGTAAGGTAAAGGTACCGGTAGTTGACACTAAAGAATTTTTTGCCTATTTGATTTCATTACGACACGTATTCACGGTTTTCACCATTTACGACACCTGATGCCAGCCGGACATTTTTTAAAGTTTTTTTTGAAATGTAAAATTTGATTCGATAGGTGACACCCAGCAAAAACGAAAAATTCAATAATTGACGTAGGAAGAAAAATCAATCAATGAACTAGCTTTGGTAATGTATGGATACAGAAATTTATTGAGCGATTAAGAAAGTTTATTCTTGAGTAAGTTTACAAGAAAAAATTGAATTAAAAAATCAAATTTCCTAGCTACTGTTTTATACGGAGTTTTATGCAGCCGGACATCTACATCCGCTTGCATAGTCTCTTCCGTATAATTTCTCGTTACCCTTCGTAAGAGGCGTCTCAAAATTGATAGAGGAACAAAGTCACTAGTTGACACTTAGTAATATAATAGTTGACAACCCATGTCAGATACTGAATAATAGTCAATTACAAGTTTCAATAGTTGACGCGGGGTGAATTTAGAGAGTTTAGCTTTCTTTGTTGCCAATTTTAATAAACAAACCCCTTTTTAAGTTTCAAAAACATAAACGAATGGCTTTTTTGCCCACAATGATTAAATAATACAAATTTGCAAAGCATATATTTTAATCAAGTTCTTAGCGATTCATATATAAAAATACGTAAGAATCGTAAGAGTCATGCACGGGTTTGATTGACCCGTTGCTATAACACTTCTCAATGGTAGGTTATGCGCAATAATTCGCGATGAAGCAGCTGAAGAGCGACATTATATAGACTATTGAGGTTTGATGTATTTCAACTTGTGGTTTCCTTATTTATTTACTTTCTTTTTTACTTGCGAAAGTAGCAACTATTAGTACTGTCACGATCTACCGTCAGGACCGATTTTTATATTAATTTATATTACGAAGATTCACGGTTTTTCGGGGGCAACGTGCCTACGCCACACTCCCCTGGGATGAGGCGAATTATTTAATATCTTTGAGCGAATTTCTCGAGGGATGAGGTGAATTCTTGCACGAAATCACCGTAGGGATGTGGTTGTTCAAGGAAAGGTACCAGAGCGGTTGCAGGAGATTGACTGGTTTCTTCAACACCGTCGAGGCTCTCTTTAGTAACAAAAGTTTTTATTGCTTTCTTGAATTTCGTAGAAAAATATCTAACCTTGGAATTCTGTCCGGCACGCGCTTTTCGTCTATCACGTTTACTCATCAAACCGACTGAAACGCTTGGGGGCCGCCTATAGGCAAGTGAATGCACCTCGGGCTTTCCGAAAATGATTCGAGTCAGGACGCGTAAGGGACTTGTCGGGATTTTCTAGGCGCAAACGAATGCACTTCGGATCCTACGGCTAACCCTTGTTACAGAAAAACAGTTACTGACAAATTCAGATTCTCCAGGGCTTTCGATAGGCAAGTGAATGCGCCTCAGATTGTCCGGGATTGTCTTAAAATTCCAAGTCCTTTCGATATTCAAAAGGTTTCGATACGCAAGTGAATGCGCCTCAGAAAACTCAAGGATATCTTAGGATTTGGTGTCCCTAGAGACTCGTTGGATAGAATTGCAAGTTAAAATGAATTTAAGAAATATATATATCTTACTGAATTTAAGGATCGGAGAGAGAGATCGAGAAGCTCTGAGAAAATACGTTTGTCCGAATCGAAATTTTACTAGTAATATTTACTTCTAAGCGGAAAAATGGAGGGTGTGCCCACCGCGTGCACATGCATTTGTTGCTCGGGCATTTGGTTTCTATCTGACGGTGAGTCCTTGGGTCACCGACGCCAAAAAAACATACTGTACTTTTAGGGAAGATTAGGGAGTCTTGGTGGTCCCTTGTCTTCGAGATATTATTTTACGATTTTGAACATTTGGCCCTCTTTACTTATTTATATCCTCTCGATTTCTCTTTTCTATAAGCGTAGGGGCGGTGTACGTCATAGTACAATGTCAACTACTGGTGCTTCTATCTTACTTGTTTTTGTCGTGTTATTTATTGATAAGATTGAAAATTATACGTTAAATCTTTGAAAAATTCCTTTCAATTTGTGCACTCTTGGACTAACATACGCTCTAATTCTGAATATACTGATATCTTTAATATTACTATTGTCATTCTGTCCTGAATATTTGAGCTTTTCAATATATTTTTTTATAATTTTGTTAATAAAACAAGGGTGAAAACCATTATTACATAGACCATATTTTACAATTTAAATGTTGCTTTTCTGGAAGTTTGGTACAAATAAACTAGTACGTTTAATTAGACTCATAATGATGGCCATCTTCTATGAGACGCGGTAGTGAGATATATCTTCCTGAGAATGTAGGTTATGGTATTAGTCTACCAGGATACTACTCAGATTTCTGGTCAATATCGTTTTCAAAAAATTAATCGGAGAGTCCGACTCCATTTTACGCGTGAATTGTAGTGTGGGATGGTAGGAATTCAGATACTGTAAAACTCATTTATTTATGGCCTTCAGGGATACCAGTTAGAATAGCACCGACGTACTGAAAATATAAAATCGGTTTGACAGATAATTTGTAAAACGCAAATCGTTTTAACTCATTTGTAACCATATCTGCTAAGATGGGTTATAAATGCGAGCCCATAGAATAATCAAAAGTCTGTTCATAAAATTTGTTGTTAAATGCGATATTTGTAGATTCTAGGATGATGGCTTTGATTAATTCCTGTTTTGAGGTTTTGCTGTTTCTTCTAATATAAATCTATCTTGAATTTACAGCGTTTATTCATAAATTGATTAGCATATTAGTGAATGATAACTACATTTGTATCATCTGAAGCATAAAAACAACAGACATTATGCACAAGTTAATGCATTATTAATTTCCACAAATTTTGATACAATATTTTTTAATTATTTACACCTATTTTTTATATAATTTTTATATTTTGATGATAGTATTCTGCAATGTTTTTTTTTATTCACTTGTATAAACTTATAAATTAAATTTATCTTGGAAAGGGTTCACGAAAGAACCGAAATGTTAGTTTATTACAAGAAAAACACGACTGCTTCTCTCTAATATCCTCCTTTCTGAAATCATCTGCTATTAAGATCGTAATCTTACTCCTTCAAAGTGTATAAAAAATTATTTAGATTCACAATAAAACATTTACTAAATAAGGCATATCAAGTAGCTTTAAGAAATAATACCCCCCTCCCCCCCCCCCCCTCCCCGAAATTGTGTGCAGAGCATTGGTGGAAAAATTGTACACAAGAACGAAACGATTTTCTCCAGATAGCATGAAGCAGTTTTTTTTATGTTTCTAATGAATATAAAAGTATTAAAAAATGCCAAATAGAGATGGATTTTCCTATTAATAGATATTTATGTTTAATAGCAACAATAATATTTTTTAAAAATATAATTTTGAGACGTCTACATGTTTGTACACGTGACTATTCAAACATAATTATTTATTATATTTTACATCTTTTTAAGTAGGTTTTATTTAAAAAAAAATTGGTTCTGCTTTTTGCAACCTTTTAAAATCAGGTATTGCATATTAACAACGTTTATCCTATCTGTGATGCCATAAATTGGTCATTTTACGATGAAGTGGACAAATAATGTAATCTATTGGCACATATATGTGATATTTACAGAGAATGTTTTTTGACCTATTTAGCATATTTTATGTGTGCATATGTTAATACGTGCAATATATTCTGTGCAACAAACACAAAAAAGATATAAACTATGACGGCAGTTTTTACTATACCGCTAGTCCGTGGCACTAGATGTCTTGATTTTGCTTTTATAATTTTTTAAAATTTTAGCGTCAATACACTAAATTTGCTTAATCCTTTAATTACTGTGAGTGACTAAAGTCACTCGCCACAAAAGCAGTGGAGGAAGATTAGTTCAAGTAAGATAACAGTAAACACGTAATATAAGGTTTATAGACGAGAAATAAAGACATGGTTGATTGGTTTAAAATTATAAATGATGATTCGCGAGTGATAGGACACATAGTATGTAGCATTTTTTATTATTTAATTCATGAAGAATTCTTTAAATAATGATTTCAATATAAAGTTTACTAACAGAGTAAAAATGTCTTGTTGTAAGTACAAACATTTCCTGCTAAAAATCTGTTATGAAAGTGAATCTTCAAGGCGTAATAAGCAATCCAAGAATGTTGAAAACCACTTGCGCCTTAACTGTATACTTATAAAAAAGACCTGCATGTAGTAGTGAAAGCATTATGTTTACATTTAAAATAAATTTTGCGAATAATCAAGCTTAACACCGCTACATAACAAAAGTTTTTATGGCGGATAATAAATGATTTTTTCCAGAAACTAATCAAATTAACTTAATACCCTAAAGTAAATAGTTGTAATATTACAATTCAAACGCTTATATGTATTTAAGTAATTAAATTTTTCCCATTTATGAGCCTATGTCTGTGAAAATAAGATTACTCCATCTAGGGCCAACACTTTTTTAAATAAAAGACAATACCGTTATTACGAGAGTGGATACTAAAAGCAGTGCGTAATTGAAATTTAGGTAAGACAGAACAGTGTTAGTGTGATTTCAGTACTAGTGAACTGAGAGTTCGGTTGTTTTCTGATCATTAAACTAGTTGTATTTTACTGTTGTTTCGTCACCTTACGAAACTACGTTATTACACAATTAACATCTTAAATATTATCTCTATTATATTTTATGAATTTTTTTACTTTTCATATTGTAGATTTGATCGGCTTAGTAAGTGAGCAGCTCAAATAATGCTTACGTTATATTAGGTTGGAAACTATGAAACGGGCGTTTCTTGTTTAGTCTATGTATTCTTCTTACTCATTTTGTTAAAATTTTTCGTATTTGTATCCCATTTTTATTTTATCTTTATCCTAAACCAGATGGAAACAAAACGCGATTTCCATCTACTCTTCTTGTACGAGCTTAAATTAAATCATACCACAGCTCAAGCTTCAAGAAATATTAATCAGGCATTTGAAGATGGATCCACCAATGAAAAAAATGCTCGATATTGGTTCCAAAAATTTCGTTCTGGCAATCTGAATATCGTCAATGAGCCTCGAGGAAGACCACCGGCCCATATTGATAACGAGAAATTAAGGACGACTGTGGAATCCGATCCACACGCAACTAGTCGAACACTTGGATCTAAACTAGGAATTAGTCATACAGCTGTGTTAAAACACTTGCGTGCAATAAATAAAGTCAAAAAATTGGACTCATATATGCTGCACAAATTGACGCAACTGCAGATGATCGACCGCAAAAGCAAGTACGCATCTTTGTTGCTTCGCAATACACGATTACCATTTTTACACCAAATCATCACTTGTGATAAAAAGTGGATTTGGTATGATAATCAAAAATGATCAAGCCAATGGGTAGATAAGAAGACACCCCCAGGATACACCCCAAAACCGAAATTTCATAAAAATGAAATTATGATCACCATATGATGGAATGCCCAAGGAGTGATTCATTATTGCTTTCTATTATATGATTTGTCCAATCGTTGGCAAAAAGTCGTAGATGCCAATGGAAATTATTTCAATTGAATGTAATAAATAATGTGAAAAATCGCGCTTTTCGTTCTTTATTTGTATTCAACGCCCGTTTCATAGTTTCCAACCTAATATATTAGGTGTACCGGAAACGAGTACCGTTTTTTTTTTTTAATTAAGAGATGTGAATACTTATAAGAATTTAATTTACAAATATTAAATTAATAAATATTACAAATATACAAATATTAAATATTAACTAAAATATAACTTCCACAGTTTGATATAATCTTTCTTCATCGATCTTCATCGATCAAAGTTTCAATACCTCGCTCATAAAAGTCATTGGGTTTTGATTCAAAATATTCAGTCCTTTTTTCACGTCATGTTCAGCACTATTTTTCCGATCGAAATTTCTTGAACCATCTTTAACACTTGTGAACATCCAAATAATCTCCAAGTACAACACATATATTTTTAGTGGCAATTGTTACAGTCTCTTTTTTCAGATAATGATATGGCATCAAATCTCGAATAAATGCTTTGGTTGGTAGATGTTGATCCATTGTAAATCGGGGCACAAAATTCTAATTACAATACACGAACTACAATACACTTTTGACAAATAAAGTCACCAAAATAGTGCAAAACACGTCTTCAAAGAGCAGTAGCCAAAATCAAACTAGCCCTTGAAACGAATCACGGAAAAAAACGACATTCTTTTCCGCTACTCATAATACATGGTGCGCACGCACGTATGTGTGTGTATGATATGTGTGATTATACTGAATCATCATGAATAACATTAGGGGGACCAACAAACAGTCAAAATCTTTATCTTTGGCAAGAAACATGAATTTACTAAAAAAAATGTTAAACGGCAATAGACAAAGTAATTTCCATCATTTTCTAACACTTTTTACAAGCGTAAAAGCAGTTGTTCGGTTTTTTTTTTAAATATCCTTCAATTTTTCATTGAAAAACTTTTCCAAGTGCGTTTTCACTTCTCCGACATTCTTACATTTTTTATCTCTTAATGTATGCTTTAACGATCTGAAAGGGTGGTAATTCAATGGCGCGAGATCCTGTGAAAAGGGTGGGTGAGTTAAAAGATCCAATCCAGACTCATTTACTTTTTCCTGTATTTGTTATTAACCAAAACAGATCTTTTTTTTATAAGCTCTTGCTTGATTTGCTCGAGTGGTTCACAATACACTGTCGCTGTAACGGTCTGATCAGGTTTAAGAAATTTATAGCGTATAATTCCAGAAAAATCCCACACATATTAACAAGTACCTTCTTTATTGTTAATAATGGACGAAGGATCGGAACAAGTACTTCTTCGGAAGAAAGCCATCTTTTTCGTAGAGGATTATTATATATCATGTATGCAGATCATAGTACCCATTTCTCACCTCTAGTCGCAATTTGTCGCAACAATGGATCGGCCTCATACCGAGACAAAAGAGATGCGCAGATGACACACCGTTGATCGAGCGCCGTCTCTGTCAATTCATGAGGAATCCAAATTCCTTGTCTGTACAATTTTCCTATACATCAAAGATAATCTTGAACTGTAGATCATGGACAGCTAATCTTTAATCATAATTCCTCAATTGTTTGAAGATGATGTGAATCCACGATCGCCTTCAGAATATCATCTAATTTTTAGGATCGTGCTTTTCGTGCGACATGTTTCAAATTTCTATTTCTGTTTTTAAACATTTAAAACTACCGATGACACGTGTTTAGTTTCAGAATCCTCCTTAACAATCGGTAATTCTTTTCATTGCTTCGTTTGCCTTAATTCCTTGATCGAACAAAAATAGCATACAATAACGTAAGTATGGTTCTTCTATTGTTGGCCTTAACATCTTTCCCCTTTGGTAGAAAACATAATTTTTGTTCGAAAAATAAAATTTACAACCATAGCTTTAACGTAATAACAAAAGTTACGCGTT
The DNA here is from genome assembly GCA_038496175.1 of Ampulex compressa. Taxonomy (NCBI): domain Eukaryota; kingdom Metazoa; phylum Arthropoda; class Insecta; order Hymenoptera; family Ampulicidae; genus Ampulex; species Ampulex compressa. Next base: position 9,408 of record JBCFXI010002725.1, read on the forward strand.
TGTGAGATCGTGTCTCGATGCAAACTAACTGTGAATGAGCTCATCGAAGAAATTTTTATTACTTTTCGGTCCCCTACTATATAGGATCTGGCGCAAGTGTATACGTCTGAACTTCACGATTGAGAGGCCCTGGAATGATCATAAACTACACGCCATTATTGAAACTTATATGATTCAAGGAGTTTCTAATATTCGTGAATTCACAGCATTAATTTCGAAACTTTTTATTTTTCCCTTTGAAAAATGTGTATGACCCCAAACAGATTCTTGTATTCTATAAAAAACTTTATATAGAAAACTGGTAGTAATAATATAAGGTACAAGTGTATAGTATAAGAGGTGCAGATATTCGGAGTTTCCCAAAATAATGTATGGATATGCCATCGGAAATAGTACTTCGAAAATAGTCTACACAAATGTTTCGTTTCTTTTCAGAACATAGAATTGTATCAATTCATCACAAACTCCACGATCATCATTCAAACTATATTACGATCATTACAATTTTCTTTTTATTTTTAAGTCATCCCTGCTCGTATTATAACTGCTGAATTCATTTATAGAAAAAATGTTTTCGAATGGCATAGTGGTTATCGTTGCACTCACCTATCTATTCTATCGAGCTTTATTCTGATGAGAATAAAGGCAATGTTATAAGAGTCCATTTGACAGCCACGCTTTGGTTCTTACTTTTGTTAACATTGCATACTTTGATAGTTGGACTCGGTTTAATCCCTAACTTCATCGCTTTAACCAGTTAACCGTGGCGACCTGTGGGCAAAGCGCGCACCAGTGTGTGTCGCGATAATCAAGCGATGACGGGTATAGTCGTCAAACACAGAGTAAGTGGCACTGTTGAAATAGTTTTAACCAGTTAACCGTGGCGACCTGTGGGCAAAGCGCGCACCAGTGTGTGTCGCGATAATCAAGCGATGACGGGTATAGTCGTCAAACACAGAGTAAGTGGCACTGTTGAAATATTGGGTCAAAATGACGACTTGATTTTAGAAAATGAACAATTTTATTCGTAATACTTGTACAGTCGCTTAATGTGAACATATATTTATACATAATGAATGGAAAACTTTAAAAAGTTGAACAAAATTTTAAATTGTTTCTGTCGTGTGATATTCACGAAAACAAGGAACAACGCATAGTGGCACTTGGCACGTCGGACACCAATACCGCGATTCTTTTCTAATCTTTTTTTTATAACAAACAGCACATCTTCGCTGATAAAAATCAACCGTTTCATCTCCATCCCCGATAAGTCCTAGAACTGCGCTGAATAGCAACAAAAATTGCCTGATCCAAAACAAACAAGGAGTGAGATAGCGCACATGAGCTGTTTGATAAAAATCAACCGTTTCATCTCCATCCCCGATAAGTCCTAGAACTGCGCTGAATAGCAACAAAAATTGCCTGATCCAAAACAAACAAGGAGTGAGATAGCGCACATGAGCTGTTTCCAGGTATCACCGCAAATAGAGAATCTAGTATAAAAAAGAATACAGAATCTAAATTAAGAATTTAATAAACTTTTTTTTGGTTTTGGTACATCAAGATGAAAATCGGGATAATCAAATATCCAGATATAACTGCACTGTTCACGAGTTAGCTCTCAGGACGTTATGAATCAACTTAAATTATTTATAATTTTTATTTGCTTGTTTCATTTCGTTGTGACCTCTGAACATTTTAAACATATTAAAATTTAGGAATAAAATTTAATTTTTTCCAGAACTACAATTTAAATATCGAATTGTAACAAAATTTTACACATGACGGATAAAGTCGTCATGGCACAAAATTCTGCCAAATCTCCATGACGGATATAGTCGTCAAACACGGTTAACTGGTTAAGATAAAAAGTGCGACGCTAACAGGGAAGCGTGACTGAAATACAGCTCAGGCCTGGGACAATCGATGTTCATCGAGGCAGGTGGGAGGAGGAGAGAAATATTTACCGCGGTTTCGAGCTTTTCGAAGGTGTCTTTCGCGCACTTTGCCCCCCGCGCGATATTTAAAGCTCAGCCTTGAACAATGTTCCTCTGGCCGCGACATTGACTTTCGATCGATCGATTTGAATCGCGAGTAATCGAAAACGACTTTGTTGAACGAGATTAAGGAAGAGTGTTTGTTTGTTAGATGGAAAATAAATATAGGATATTAACAAACCGTTTGAGAGCATAGTGGGGTGTTTTTGTACTCGATGTCTGGTCAGTTGTAGTTTTTTTGAAAATGTTTAAACGAATGCGTGGAAGAAAAATATTGCTTGTGTTTGAATATCTTGAATTCTTTGGTGTTCAGTAAGTAATCGGAAGTTGAATATGCATGAATATGGAAGTATTTTTTTATTTTGCGGCTATTTCGAATTAAATGGAGAGTGACATTTAGTATTAATGTTATGTTTAAAAAAATATTGAACTTATGTATATATATATATACATAAAGGTATCAAAACTGTTTTCAAAGACACATTTGCAAATCACTGAATTTGAAACATAGAAATTTGAAAGAAATGTCATTCATAATAATAATTAGTGGTAATAGATAATAAGTTGATGATCAAAAATCCTGAAATTAATTTTGGACCTAAATTTCGAATCCTTATTTAAATTTCTCATTGTCGAATAAGATTAAAAATTCTTGAATAATATTGAATAAGATTATATATTTACAAAGTTTAGTAAATATTTTCTAAGCAATTACAAGCAATTTTATTTTTTTCACTTTATAAATATTTTCTAAGCAAATTTTTATAAAGAAATTTCTATAAATATTTTTTAAATGATCGTATCCTCTGAATATATTTAATTGCAGCACATTTTTCGTGATAACTAACTTAATGTTGTACACGTCACTACAGTTAATGAAAAACAAACTTTTTTTTGAAAAATTTTCTTGAAACAATTTTCTTGAATAAAATAAATTGAAATAAATTTTCTTGAGAAAAAATCAAGATTTTTTTGAAAAGTTTTTTTGACAAATTTTTTTGAAAAATGATCTTAACCTTTTAATTTAAGATTTAAAAAGATCTTAAAATCGCTTTCAAAAAACATCTAAAGACACTCGACGCACAAAAGCGAGAATTTAATTCCCAAAATCTATAATCAAAAGCTTCGCCTTTCGACCTGAATTCCCGATTCTCATTTAACATCGCAGCGAAAGGGCGTCGAGAAGAGCTTCCAACTGACTTATGAATCACTACGATGGCCCAGATTGCACCAAACTCACCCACGGGCGGCGGGGATCTTTCCTAATCTTAAATCTTAGATCCAAACAATCCTCCGAGTATTCTCGCCGCGGGATCTAAATCGGATCGCGAAAGGAAAACACTGGCGGTCTGCGTCGCACCTGGAAAATAAATCGGATGGCGCATTTCTTCTCGGCTTAAATCGTGAGAATTTTTATGGATTTCAAGGATATTCGAATGCCTGAGTCTCTTTTTTTTCAAAAGAACGAGAAGAAGAATGTTTATTTTTTAAATATTTTTTTGAACGATTAAAAGGGAATTCTGTTCAAATCTTTTATTCAAAAGGGATTGAAATGTATTTTATCTTTGATGCATATTTATTTTTGGGGGGAGATTTTTGGAGGCAGGTTTGAAGTTTTCTTCGTGCTGTTTGGTTATGTTTAGTCTTACTGGTGTGAAGGAGTTGGTGGTAAGATCGATATATTGAATTGAGTTATTATTTTTTTTTTGTGTTTTTATAGTGTGGTGTTACTGTGTGGTATATCCTCTGTTGATGAAAATATACTAATTTTAAATGATTATTTGAAAGGTCTTCTCGAACACCAAGTATAGCATCACATTGTCATATCTTTATTAATACCATTGCTATTAATTAATATGGTATCAATTATAGCATCACATTGTCATATCTTCATTGGTACCATTGCTATTAATTCTGTGGCATCAATTATAGCATCACATTGTCATAGCTTCATTGATACCATTGCTATTAATTACTATGACATCAAGTATAGCATCACATTGTCATATCTTTATTAATACCATTGCTATTAATTACTATGGCATCAAGTATAGCATTACATTGTCATAGCTTTATTGATACCATTACCATTAATTACTATAACGCCAAATAGAAGCACAAATTTCTAGAAGAAAGAATTTCTTCAGAATCGCCATTAACATCATTGCTATTAATTCCGTGACGCCAATTATATCATCACACTGTCATATCTCCATTGATACCATTGCTATTAATTACTATAGCACCAAATTCAAGAATTAAATTCATAGAATCGCCATTAACACCATCGCCATTAATTACTCCGATACCAATCACAATTTCACCATCGACACCATTGCCATTAATCACTATAGCACCAAATTCAAGCAAAAATTCATAGAATCGCCATTAACACCATCGCCATTAATTACTCCAATACCAATCACAATTTCACCATCGACACCATTGTCATTAATCACTATAGCACCAAATTCAAGCATAAATTCATAGAATCGCCATTAACACCATCGCCATTATCTACTCCGATACCAATCACAGCTTCACCATCGACATTATCGCTATTAATTACTATAGCACCAAATTCAAGCATAAATTCATAGAATCGCCATTAACACCATCGCCATTAATTACTCCGATACCAATCACAGCTTCACCATCGACACCATTGCCATTAATCACTATAGCACCAAATTCAAGCATAAATTCATAGAATCGCCATTAACACCATCGCCATTATCTACTCCGATACCAATCACAGCTTCACCATCGACATTATCGCTGTTAATCACTATAGTGCTAAATACAAGCATAAATTCATAGAATCTCCGTTAACACCATCGCCATTAATTACTCCAATACCAATCACAGCTTCACCATCGACATTATCGCTATTAATCACTATAGCACCAAATTCAAGCATAAATTCATAGAATCTCCGTTAACACCATCGGTATTAATAATTACTCCAATACCAATCACATCTCACCATCCACATTATCGCTATTAATCACTATAGCACCAAATTCAAGCATAAATTCATAGAATCTCCGTTAACACCATCGCCATTAATTACTCCGATACCAATCACAGCTTCACCATCGACATTATCATTATTAATTACTATAGTGCTAAATACAAGCACTTTCTACAATACAAGATTCATAGAATCTCCGTTAACACCATCGCCATTAATTACTCCGATACCAATCACAGCTTCACCATCGACATTATCGCCATTAATCCATATATACCACCAGCCAATCGCAAGCCTTCCAGAATCTCCACTGCCACCATTGCCCCTAACGACTCCAGCACCGATCCATCGATCACTCGATTACGCGTGCTCCGCGGCGGTCCCCATTTTCCCCGGGCGCAATTCTAAGTGCGACTATTTCCGTAACTGCCGCCACGACGATTGTCAGGCAGGCCCTCTAAAAGTCTTCCATGTTTTCATTGCCGGATATACTACACGCGCAGGCCTAAAAGGCGCGACCCAGATACACGATTGCTCTTCAACGCGACTGCTGTCGATGACAATGGCGAGGCCTGCTGTCGTAAAGCCAGAAATGGCTTCGCTCAGAACTTAGGAGCTGAACAAAATGGTGGGGAATTTTAGAGGGACGCTGGAAGCTATTATACTCCCCCTTTTAACCCCCTTTTAACGCGCGCGATTCGAATTCTTTAATCCTTTTAATAGTTTAATTGATAATTATTGGGTCGTTCGGAAAGTAATTTCGTTTTTTCCCGTCAGAGGACTTAATTACGTTTTTTTTCGAAACCAACTTCACACTTAAGCCGCATAACCATTATATGCCTTGAGAGCTGATATTGCAAGGCTTGTGTGTGAAAAAGTTCTATTAATTCTACACAGTAGTTTTTGGTTGGTGAAAAACGAAAAACAAAACGAAATGACTTTCCGAACAACCCAATAATTAAGTTAATAGGGAAGGCGCGATTTCTTTGGTGACTTGTTCTTGCGTTTGGATGAAATTGAAGGCGTGCTGAAATTGAATTTGCTTATTAAATATGGTAAATTGATTTGTTCACGTATTATTTGCTCACTGAGTATATGTGCTTTACTATATTTGCTAGGGTTTATTTAGGATGAAAGTGTCGTGAATCTGTTTACGAAGATTAAGTAGTTGATTGAGTCGTTTATTTTGAAAGTGACTTAAATCGATATGTGTACAGATGGTTAGGTTTGTTAATTTATAGAATTGATATAGTCTTTATGTAAAAACTTGGATGGTGTGTTTAAAAAATTAATTTTTGTAGTCGAAAATGTTGTAAATTAACGTAAAAATTCATGTGTTTCAAATACTGAATTTTGGTAGGAAGAGATTAATGAAGAAATTAATTAATTAAATTAATAATAAATATAATAATAAATAATAATAAATTAATTAATTAATTAAAAACAACGAATTAAATCAAATATTAAATATTTAAATATTAAATCATATTTGTATTAATATACGAGCCGTTTATTTTGAAAGTGAAGAGATTTTGAATTGTTTAAGAGTTCGCGTTTGGATGAAATTAAAAATATGCGTATAGAAAATGTCAAGTTCAATTTACAATTGCTATTGGAATAACAACCATTATTAACTGGATAAAAATATTTTTTTCTCTAATTAACTTGCTGTAGGAAATTAATTGATTAGCGCATTTTTAAGCGTGCACTTAACTTTGGTATGCAATGCCTTAAAAGGACAAAGAACAATTTTTGCACGGACTGATTACATTTCTTTAGTATTACGTTGTTTGCAAATTAAAGTTTGATTGTTATTTAAAAATTATACTGTCATATATTATATATTATACCCAAAAAAAACTATATATAAGATATAATTATAAATTTCATCCCATACGCTTTTATTATTTCACGATAAATCAATCTTTAACAATACGATCATATGAGATAAATGCTTAATTAAAAATATCGTTATAATAAAATAACAAAACCACATAAAATATTCGTATAATTTGTCATCTCTTTATAGTGTAATAATTCATACGTATAAAATAATCAAAATATATACTATCATACTTCAAATACACCAAAAAAAATATATATATATACATATATAAATATAAATATAATACATATAAAATATATAATACACAATCATATCTTCCATCTCACGCGTTTCTATTATTCCATCACAAATCTTTTTTATCCCACTCCCTTCTCTCTTCACTTTCATTCCATTTTTTCCTTTCAAATTAATTTCATTACCATCGATCAATTCACCTCTCGATCAACTTCAATCGATCTATTCCCATTCTAACGTCCATCCAACAATAAAAGATTGAACACGCCCAAAATAAAAATACTAAAAAATACTAAAAACCTAAAAATACACCTAAAAATCCGCGCGACACGCCCAAAATATCCAACCGTTAACCGACGCGTGACGGACGTCTTGTTTTTATTTTTCCCAACAAATGCCTACAGACGTGATATACACGTCGCTGGAGGGTTTGGAACGAAAGCATCTCGACGTGCGCGGCACGTCTTTATAGCGCAAGTGGCTAAACTCATCGGCCACTTCCGGCGATTGTTTCGCGCCTGCGCTCGTTTCGAATGCGATGAATCGGCCTCGCGATCCAATTCCGGCGAATTTTGTTGCGAGCAAGGCGGCCTGCGTCGACGGTTTGTTTAAAAGGAGGAAGGGGAAAAAAGGAGGAAAGAGCAGCCGCGGAAGTCCGGGCCGTTTTAAATCCGTATCGCTATAAATTCCGGGAGCGAGTCGCATAAACCAAAATCCCTGGGGGCTTATCGCCGTGACGGTGTCGGACCTCCGTGGATCCCCTTTGATTTATACGTATTTTTACACGGGCCAAAAACAAATCCCCCGGCCCATTGTTGCTTAACGATAACGCGGCTCGATCGTTACCTTTGCGCGCTGCTTTAATCGTTCAGCTCGTTTTGGATTTGGTATCGAGGCTTTGGGTAATTTCAGGGAATAATTAGGTGTATTATATTATACGCCATTGTACGGAATAATTAAGTGTATTATATTATACACTATCGTATTGATTATATATTTTATGTGATTGGTTAGTTGGGTTTGGAAAGTTGATTTTTGGATATCGTAATTCTATTTTATTAATTGTTAAGGAAGCATTATTTTAGGGAAGAATTGGGTATATTATATAGGTACTATATTATAATGTATGATTATATATTTTATGTAATTGGTTAGTTGGGTTTGGAAAGTTGATTTTTGGATATAGAAATTCTTTCTGTTTTATTAATTGTTAAGGAAGCATTATTTTATGGTGGAATTGGGTATATTATATTATAACGTATAATTATATATTTTGTGTAATTGGTTGGTCAGGTTCGTAGTGGTAAGAATTGTAATAATAGTGGTTGATAGTTCAGGTAATGATAGTTCAGGTCAGGTTTGGAAAGTCAATTTTTAGGCATCGAAATTCTATTTTATGGAAGAACAATGTATTGGGTTGTTCGGAAAGTCATTTCGCATGAAAGACAGTTTTCGTATAATGAATAAATATTTTATTAAATTATATATTGGCCATTCTGGTCCAACACCTTTTGCCATCTTTCTGG